>CAUYLG010054095.1:0-16856 GCA_963573385.1 Cacajao melanocephalus | reverse complement strand
TTGTTAAGTACAATTATTGGCATAAAAGAGGTTTTTAATACCCGTTTTTAGACTGCATTCTAGCCTGGGCAATAGAACAAGAATCTCGTTCTCTCTCCCTCTTTCTCTTCCTCTTTCTTTCTCTCTTACATTCTTTTTTTTTTCTCTCTTTCTTTCACTCTCACCTTCTTTCCTCTCTTTTTCTTTCTTTCAAAAATAAAAAAAATAAAAAATAAAAAAAGAATAAAAAAAAAAAGAAAGTCTCCATTTGGAGACGGGAGGCCTACAAATGAAAACAAAAGAAACCCATGGCATGTGTATTATGCATGGACCATAGATAAATAGAAGATTGCTCTTTGAAAAGCAAAGATTGTTTCAGTTAGTTGCAGTTCTATTTAGGACAGTAACTATAAGCAATTTTATCTTGTTCTTCAGTTGCATCTAATTTTGAGGTAATGGTTATTTTCCTCATACTGCCTCTAAGTTAGTACTAAAATTTAACCTGATTGGTGTGACTTATGTGAATAGCAGACTGTATTAAATTCCCCCACTCCAGTTCCAAATTTCCTTATCCATGGGCTGCCCCAGAAGCATATATAGTTACTGAATTCTAAACCATGGTAAGTGATGCTTTTCTATTGACCATTTTTCTATCCTTCTCTGAGGAAAGGGCTAATATACTACCTTAAATAGAATTGTCTCCATGGCAATGGAGATTCAGCTTTTGACTTTGAGTCTCATGAAAAAGGAAAATTTAAAAAGCATTTTCATGGTCTAAAATAGCAGGATGGCAAAAGTAAGGGATGAGAATATTTCCTCTCAGTTATTGCATAACTGATTAAGGTAGCAGAAATTAATCGTTTTTTCTTTTACATAGGACTTTTTATTTGAGTATTTTAAAATGTTATAGAATTCCTTCTTTGAATTAATGATAATTATTATCTGTGTATCCAATTGGTAGAAAACTTGAGAAGCTTAGATATAAATTTAGGATGAGGTCCATGCCTGAGAAAAAAGGGTTGCCTAGCTCTGGTTGTAATTTTACTCTCATAAAGAATAAAAATACTGACTAAATTATGGGTCATTCATAATTATATTTAAACAGAACTATCTCTGGAACACTGGAAGCAATAACAAGATTAAAAATAAAAGCTTAACAAATTATGCCAGTTTTTTCCTAGGCAACTCCTACGATTTGGGGTCTACAAATTACTTATTTTAAAGACTCCACTGGCGATCTGCCTCCCTTGTTTACTGTTGCATCCATCCATGCTTAAGAGGCAGAGCCCTTTGATTCTACCTGCTTGTTCACCTAGCTTTCAGTAAAGATCAGTGACAGTGCTGTATATTAGAAGCTAAGAATAAGACCACATTGTCATCTGTAATCTTAGTTTGTCTTTTTCCTTTCTATAGTTGTTTCCTCCTTGACTAAATCTTATGTCCGTATATGGCTCATTTCCAGTTGAATAAGCTCTCATCTTTCAAGTATCATCAGTAAATGCTTAATACTCTGGCGTTACTGTTAATGAGGGAATTGGTTAAACAAATTATGTGACATAAATACAGTAGAATATTGGGCAACTCATGGTATATAGATCTATGTATAAAAGTGGACAGGTATAATAAGTTATTGAGTAGAAAAGATAGTTTCTTTGTTTTTTAAGAATATGAAGATTTTTGTTTTCATTTTTAAAAAGATAAATAAGGAAGGTATCAAAAATTAACAGTATTAATTTCTGGGTGGTGGGATTACAGGAGATTATTTTTACCATTTACTTCTCTTCATTGTGCTTTATTTGTTTTTAACAATAAATAGATATTTTATAAAAATTTAAAAAGCTATTACCATTTTGAAATAATAGAGAACAAATAATTTAAGTGATGAATGGTACAGAGAGCAGATTCAAATGACATGGCAAATTAAAGATGCACTGAGATAAAGACAAATGTTCACAGGTTTAATAGATATCCAAAGTAGCTATGGGTAAATCACCAAGGGAATAATAATGTGTATGTGTAGGAGGCTAATGAGGACTCAGATGTGTAGACATAGATAAATACAATCTGGAAATGAATGAAGGTACTGTGCCTATCTATCGCATATTTCTGTATGTTGTCATATCAATCATTCTCTTTAGGAATCTGATGGGCTTATTAATATTTCATCAGAATATTAGTTCTTCTCCTTAATTATGAATTCAAAAGATAGCTGCAGTTCTATTGCTCTACTTTTATACCATATGATAGATAATAAAACTTACTGTATAAATTTCAGGAACTCAACAAATATATAAGTTGAGCACTATATGTTAATCTAGAGATAATTATCTATTAGGAACTGAAATAGAAAAAGATGGCTACTTTATAAAATAATGTAATTTTAGAATTATTTAATTAATATGTATACTAGGATTTCTGAAGACTAAGAACAGGTGTATGGAATCTGACCTTGGTTTTAGAGAGCTTATTGTGTGGTTAGAGAGAAAGATGTTTTCTGAATAACTATAAAAATAGCTAAAACTGGGAAATTATACCTTGTGACTTTTTATAGAGGTTATAGATTATTATGTATGTTCTCTTGTGTAAGCGTGGATAATGTTTCAATTTAATATACTACTGTATGGAAAAGAGGGGTAGTTAAATATTAAATACGTATGTTTAAAGCAAAAGTATGTTTTTTCAATGGACTGTCTCTTTTTAATGATTTCTAAACATATATATTTTAATCCTCAAAAATGCAAAATGTGCTATAGATCACATTATAGAGTATCTATAACCAGTTATTTTATAAATGAGTATTTTTTATGTAAGTGGTTTTACTTTCCAATTTTCTTTTCTGTTTCTAATAATTTGGGTCATTTATTGAACAAAATACTGAATGAAGGGCCTACTGTGAGCCAGTTGATAGTTTTCTAAACCCAGCCTATTCTTTAAATCTTTAACTTGTGAGATAATTTCTAAACATTTTGGCTAGTTATGTTGTATTAAGGAACTCAATATTGCATAATTCTAATAGCAGATACTTTTATAGTTGTATAGATAATGTCACACTCTTTTAAGAGGTTACAGATATTTACTCATAGTATTTTCCCTGCCTGTTTTAATAGCCTTCAGTTCACCCACTGCTATGGGAGGGACTGCCACCCTTGTGTCATGGTGGTGGCTGAACATATAATACCTAACACTGGGCAGATGAAATCAACAGTGGTTTATTAGTCACATATACTCACAGCCCAGGGGAAAAGGACACTCCATACCATGCAGTGCACTTGGAAGTTGTACTCTGGAACAGAATGAATAACCAGTGACAGTGAGAGAAAGGCTTTGTAGAATAAAGACGGTGAGATGCTCCAAGTTTCTATATAAAGCTCTAATTGGGTTGTTTACATAATTGCATGAACTGGCAGTGAACTGAAACCTGCCACCTAGGAATAAGTAGAAATTCCACCTGGTTCATTTGATAAGATGAGCTGTTTGGCCAGGGGACTTTATCCCCATGAGCAAGGTGGGGGAGGTGAGGGGAGCTTGCAATTAGCATTTAAGATCCCCCCAATTTTACCAGATGTCAAGGGATCATATAATATTGAACCTCAATTTTAGGCCTTATACCACACTTACCCTATGAGGTATGTGCTGTTACCCTCATTTCATAGATGAGATTATTAGATACATAAGGTAACTTGCTTAAAACTATAGCAACCATTCCCTCGATTGTTTTCTTCTATATTTGCTTGCTTTCAACCAAGATATTATAGAAATTCTTGGCTGGGCTCAGTGGCTCACGCCTGTAATCCCAGCACTTTGGGAGGCTGAGGTGGGCTGATCACATGAGGTCAGGAGTTCGAGGCCAGTCTGACCAACATGGAGAAACCCCATCTCTATTAAAAATACAAAATTAGCCAGGTGTGGTGGTGCATTTCTGTAATCCCATCTACTTGGGAGGCTGAGGCAGGAGAATCACTTGAACCCAGGAGATAGAGGTTGTGGTGAGCTGATATTGTGCCGTTGCCCTCCAGCCTGGGCAAAAATAGTGAAGCTCGGTCTCAAAAAAAAAAAAAAAAAAAAAAAATTCTCAATGTCCAGAAATAAAAGGAAAGCATATAGATATGTGATGTTTTACCCCATTTCCAACTCAGAAATGAACTGCCTTTTTAAAGAAATGAACTACTATTTTTACTAATTGCCAAAGTTTTTAATTCAAGTCCTCTGATGATTGTATTTTCATTTATTAGTCTACAAACTCTGATACAGGTAAATACATTTGCATTTTGTGATTGAGAGCAGATAGACATAGTCTTTATAGAGAGAGGTAAGGGATTTGGTTTCCTCTTTAAGAACCTTTAAAAGCAGAATGAATATTAAGATAATTTGGATTTTACTACTGTTTGGAAGGAATGGTCTACTGATCATCATTTCTAAAGACCAGTTTTTCTGTGAATAATTTTAACTATCTTTGTTTCTTAAAAATGTATAAAAACCTTTTGGTCAATAGAAATTTTGCTGGTTTACTTGATTACAACTTTAGAGTTTTGAAACTTGGTTTGTCATTATTGTTTTCACACATATTTTTCTATGTACCAGGAAGTAATTAATGATTATCTGAGATATTTTTTATTATTTTCCTATTTAGGAATAGCTAATATATAATAAATAGATACTTATTATTCTCTTCTGTAGGCCTTGCAGTAACCACTGTAATTGTGTCAGAGCATCTTTTCATTTCTCTTGATAAAACTGGATATCTTTCTCTGGATTTGTTTTCATATAATGCAAGTATAATGCATTTCACATAATGCAAATGTAAACTAGCTGCTTTTGTTTTTTCCTTTTAGTGTGGCCAGATCTTTGATATAAAGAAGAAGAAGATTTATTTATAGAGTATTATTTATAATGAACTCTGTGTCCTAATTAAAAGCAGATTTACCAAGTTTGGGTTTCTCTCATTCCCTTTATCTTGCCTGTGAACTTTGTCAAATTAACTTTTTAAAAATACAAACATTTTAACCTCTGTTTATTAAAGAGTCTTGAATCTAGTACATTGGGATAATAAGTTTCTTTAGTCTTCTTTTTTGTTTTAATAGGAGCTATGCTTAAGTGATGTAGTGGTAGAATGCAAAATGCTCACAGTTCTGCTATAACACTTATGCAGATTTGTTTCAGTCAATGTATTAGGGAATAATTTGAGCATAACAGTGAATTCTGTGTATTAGGATACGTACTTCAAACATCTACCCTCTTATCTTAGTTCGTCAGTGTGTTATGAGCCCCATCCATTCATATCTGCTGTTACATTGTTCCATCTTATTTCAGATTATCCTTCTTCTGCTGATTCATAACTTACAGGCTATAGGCCTTGCAGTAACCACCTCCATAAGCAATTTTCTTTTTCAAGGTAGGGTGCCATATATTATTGTACTATTTGTGTATTTCTTAACCATTTAACCTGTGTAAAACTGTGGTACCGTATTGTATTAGATTTCTTTTTTTTTTAATGTATAACTCATGCAGGTTTTTTTAGTGTTTTGCCCTTAACCTCATTTTTTCCCCATAATTGCTGTGATTTTTATTGTATGATTTTGCATAGTAGGGACACATGTTGTGTTATAATCAAATTACTGTAATTGAAAATTAGGATAATTTCTGTTTTTTTTAGTATTGGATGTAGTTAATTATTGTAATAGTATGATTAATTTAGTAAGTGTGCTAATTATAGATGTGATAAATTTGGTATAGAAATTCAGTGGTTTTATTTCTTTTTAAAGATATAATTAGATAATTATAGGTCATAAATGTCTTTGAAGTATGCCATCTGTGAGGGCACTATAGAGAGCTGTCGTGAACTTGTCACCTAAATTCATAATTAAAAGTGCTATTAATTATTGTGAAGTTCTTAAAATGTAGGATTTGGAGGAAATAATGGAGAAAAAGAAAATTATAAAATAGTATAAAATTCCCATTTCTATTTAGTAATTTTATATTTTTTATTTCCACTTATTTAGTTTTTGAAATGGAATCTCACTCTCTTGCCCAGACTGGAGTAAACTGGCAGAATCTCAGTTCACTGCCACCTCTGCCTCCTAGGTTAAAATAATTCTCCTGCTTCAGCCTTCTGAGCATCTGGGATTACAGGTGCTCGCCACTACAGCCAGCTATTTTTTTTTTTGTATATTTAGTAGAGATGGGGTTTCACCATGTTAACCGGGCTGGTCTTGAACTCCCAACCTCAAGTGATCCTCCCACGTTGGCATCCCAAAGTGCTGGGATTACAGGCATGAGCCACTGTGCCTAGCCATATTTAGCATGGCCTGGCCATATGTAATAATTTTAAATTTATGCATAATTTTTAATTTTATGCATAATTTTTATTTATGCATATATATTTAAAATTACTAAATTTTAGTTATTTTAAAATTACTGTGCCTGGCCGTATTTAATAATTTTAAATTTATGCATATATGTATGTATACTTAGAAAAACATTTTAGAAAGATAGAAACCACCATGTTAATAATGGTTATTTTGGTATGGTGAGAGTATAATGACTTTTTGTTTGCTTGTTTTTACTTTATTTTCCACCTTGAGGAAATAATACTTTTATAACCAGAAAAAGAAAAAACCTACAGAGGCAGAAGGACAGTGCCCACAAATGGGTATTGGGGAGGGTGTAGTACTACTAATAATTTATTTCTTAATGAAGCTCTTGGGAAAGCATAATCTCGAATAGACGTAAATTAGTAAATCTTGCCAGAAATGGTTCTAGTGAAACTTTGAATATAGGGCTATTTTTCATTTCATGTTCACTGTGTTCTTGATATAATAGGTTTTTTCCTTCGTATCTTATCTCATTTAATCCTCAACAATCTTAGGAAGTTGAGATCCCATCCTCACTTTATGAAAGAGTAAATTAAAGTTTGAAAGATTAAATATTTACCTGCTGGTTAGATACTGCACTATCATTATTACAACATATTACTTTTTATTTTCTTTGGAAAAATGTGTATTTTTTGAACATTTTCATTTTTTTAATTTGTAGTATGAAAAATACCATCATCTTTTTCTCTATATTAGAAAAAGCATATATTTTCTGGGGGAAAAAAGTTGTCAACTTTTATGGAAAAGGACCCAGTTGCCTTATAATCTTGAAGAATATTATCTCTCAAGACTTATGAATCTATATTTCATGTTATGGCACACAAGACTAAATGTTATTTCAGTACCTATTAATGAAATTAAGCTGGTGCCTGTGTTTCATATAGCCTGCTTATTTGGTACTTTGATGTTTTTCTCTAAGAAATGGAATAGCAGTAACAAAAAGAATTTTGTATTTATATGAGTTATCTGAAATGCACATCTGTTGATTTGTTAAAACTATTTAAAAACATTTGCCAACTAAATTCTGTAGGTTAAACAGTTATGTATAGCTAGCCAATCATATTAAAAATATTTTTATTCACATTATGGGTAAAAGTGACCTAACTTTGCTTTGATAATTTTACTTCTACTCTTGACCATAAAGTAAAATCACCATTTAATTATTTTTAAAATCCTCTAAAAACTATCATTGGACCAGTTTTACTAATTTGGAAATATACTTTGTCATGTGGACCTTAATTCTTAGGTCTTACCACTCATGTAACTGAAAAAATACAAGAGTTGTTCCTGCTGTAATGTAAAGAAATGATTGGGTTACAACCAGGCAAACTAAACTTCTTTGCTTTTGAAAGTAAAAGTAGCTTTTGAAAACCTAACAATAAAAACTCATGGGGAGGATCTGCAGCTTTACTGTTTGCCCATTTGGATGTTTCCTTTTGGACCCAAGCTACCATATTTGGAGGTGGCAAAAGCAGCTCACTTGAAGGAAAAGCAAAGAACTCTAGCCAACACTAGCACCAATGGCCAGCCATTTAAGTGAGGCATTACTACCTACCAGCCAACCCATATGCTCTGATACTTATAAACACATTTGGCACACTGATGATAATGTAGCTCTTCTTAAAAATGTATTTTTTGGTTATTACATTCTTGGAAAGGAACAGCTGTATTTGAAGTCCTGTTATGATTATATGAACTCTCCACAAAACAGTTATGTAAAGTTAAAACTCACTAATATACACAGGCCCAGTAATATTTCATGCTGAAGCTAAAATTATTTAATACACTTTTAAAATAAATATATGTAAGGACTTTGAAAAGTCATTCATATACTACTAGATTATAAAGGTTATTAATCATATAAAGATTATTTAAAAGACTACTCTCATTATTTACATAAAATACCACACCATAATCCCTTGATTTATTAAAAAACTAGGGAAAGAAGAAAATCATTGAATACCATAAATCCTGATAATAGATTATTATTATTATTTCTTTTTTTTAGAGTATGGTATGCTTTCTTAACTGGATCATTTATAAAGAATATAAAGTGGCTGGGCACGGTGGATCACACCATTAGTCCCAGCACCCAAGGCAGGCAGATCGCTTGAACTCTCGAGTTCGAGACCAGCCTGGGCAACATGCTAAAACCCTGTCTCTACAAAAAAAAAAAAAAAAAAGGTCGGGGAGAGAGAGAACATAGAGTGTGGAACATTGAAGAGAATTTTAGATATATTTAAAATTACAGTTCTTCTGCTATGAAATTATGTAAATTATGTGATATATATCTACATTAGAGCTTTTTTCTAATCTTGGTTTTATAACATTTTACCAAAAATCCAGAACCTATCAGTTTATTAATAGGTTAAGTAAAATTATTTTTAAAATAAGAAAACATTTTTTAAACTAGCAAAATAATGGGAAAGTAATTTTAAAGCATTAAGCTTATTTTCTTTCTGAAAACTTTCTATTGGCATTTAGAATCTCTCACAGCATTCTGTATAACCATGGAATGTTAATGCCAAAAGGCCTCATGGAATGTCCATCTGTCTCATTTTTGAAATGTGAAAATTGATTCCTTGTAAAATGATCAAAGCACTGATCCGTTCAATGCTAAGAAGGGAAAATAACTCAGGTTTTAGTACCCTTTTCATTATATCACCTTACCTCTAGCATTCAGTTATATATTATTTTGTTTATTACTCTTTGGGTGTCTGTCTCTAATTTTACCAACTAGTTTGTAAACCCCTTTAGGCAGTTTTTACACTTTCTGTTCTTAAAAGGGCTATTACATGAGCTGTGTAACAATGAATTTAGTTCGTATGTGCTGATTGGTTGGTTAATTTCTTTGATTTGAAAGTGTTTTAAACTTAGAATGCTTAGTGCAGTTCTCTGGTCTTCACTGATGTCCTTTCAATGCTGAAAAAGTAGTAATGTTTAGGTCATATGAGTGATCTGTTTATTTTGAGCTAACTGAAAAACTGTTGATTTAGTACACTAACATTCAAACCTTAAGTACAGGCAAAGGATAACAAATCCTGTTATCCTTAGTTAAGTTACTAAAAAAGAATGATAAAGAAGAGAAAAGGGCCTGAATAGCATCTGTATGCAAAGTAATCTGGAAAATGGGAGGAGATATTAGGAGAATGACAAATTAAAGGAAGTCTTTGCGATTATTAGAAGATAATTACTTTCACAGATCTTAATTATAGCATAATTATAGCTTTTTCTTTCTATCAAAAACTGCACTCTGAGAATTTTCTTGCCAAAACAGGATAGGATGTTGTGAAGTAATTCTATTAAAGTGTGTGTGTTGTGAAGTAATTCTATTAAAGTGTGTGTGTGTGTGTGTGTGTGTGTGTGTGTGTGTGTGTGTATGTGTATTTTAGGACTGGCATAAATCCAGGATGCCAAAAAACATTTTAAGGTGGTTATTGCTCAAAATAGTTTCTAATATTATTAAATGTGTAATAGACTGAGTAATATATAGAAATAGTATGTTATCAATCAACATTTATTGAGCACCTGATTTGAATTAGTCACTAAGATGGAACACTTCTTTCATAATCAAATTAGTGAAAGAGAAGATAAACACCTTCATATAAAAGGTGTATAAAAGAGGTTTATCTTCTCTTTCACAAAATGATACCAGGTGTCATATAAATGGAAATTCAGAAGATGAGAAAACTCACTGTGGGTCTGAATGAGTCAATATACAGAATTTAGGAACTGTGTTGAGGCTTATGTGATGACTTAGAAACGTAGTAAATTATGAAGAAGAGTTGTGGCATTCTACATAGAGGCTCAAGAACAAAGGAACTAAGTAAGGTATAGGAATAATAAGTAAAAGAATGTTTGGAGGGTCAGCAGACCACTGTAGCTGAAGTAAAGTGTTCATATAGGGGAACACTTGGAAAAAAGTTGAAAAGTTAGATTAAGAGCCAGAATGTTGGAGATCTTGCCTTTCTGCCTCTACTGTCCTTCTCCCCACTTCACCCCCTCAATAGCTAGGAATAAAACAATAGGCTAACCTGGGTTAGTAGTGTTAGAAATAGAAAGCAAATTACAGTCACTGAGAAAAAGTCTGAACAGGTGGTGAGATAACCTAGTATAAAGTTGTTATTAAATATTAGAGTGTAATGCATAATAAAATTTTGGGTCTTTAAATGCAAAAATAATGAAACACTTGATTCTTGACACTTTCATCTCTCTGAAACCCATATCCTTCCACATGGCTGTCTTATAAATATGTATCCCTGGATTGTGAGAATCAAACTAAATCTAAGCTGCCTTATTGTGTTGATTTCTTTTATATCAGTTGGTGTCACCATTATTCATTCATCCAGTTATCTAATTCAGAATTCTGTGAGACATCCTAGACTTCTCTCACTGTTTTACCGTGGTATCCCATTAGTCACTCAATTCTATTTAGTCTGGTAAGTAGCTGTCAATATAATTATTTTTCTTTAATCCATACTGCTTAATTAACCCAAATCTTCTCTTTCCTAGATAATATAGTAGCCTACTAATAGCTCATATTTCCTTCAGCCTCCCCTTCTCCACTCCATTTTCTAATGGATGTCAGAAATATTTTCTTAAAAGACAAATACAATTACTTTACCATTGTCCATTGTTTATATAACAACAAAGCTCTTTAGTATGACATTCATGATATGACTCTTGTTAATGTCTCTAGTCTTATTCCCTGAGAGAGTTTCAGGAATCATGTAGAACAACATAGTTCCCTCAATGTGTCATGTCTTTTATGTTTCTATTTTTTTTTTTTTTTTTTTTTTTTGGTGGTGGTGTATCCACATAGACCTAACTATCCTTTTATAGGTATCCTGAACAAATTTCTACTCCTTCCCAAGATTTATCTCATCTGGAAGGCTGTTTTAGTCCATATTCTTGCAGGCAGAGTGAGGCATTCCTATTTTGGTTACTGCCATTATAGCTCCTAACATATATAATTGTGTATCCATACTTATTTACCTGGCATTTTCTTGAGGCCAGCCCTTATGCTTGATTTATCTTTGTATTTTCAAGTACTTAGTTCAAGGTCTTCCAGGAAATGAGCTTGTCTTAGTCCATGAAGGCTGCTATAACAAAAACCGAAGATTGGGTGGCAGAAACAATGAACACTTATTTCTCACAGTTCTCAAGCTGAGAAGTCCTAAATCAGGGTACCAGCAAATTGTGTCTAATGAGTGTCTACTTCCTAGTTCATAGACAGCTATCTTTGTGCTATATCCTCAACAGGGCAGAAGAGTGCCAGAGAGCTCTTGCGGTCTTTTTTTTTAAAGGGCACTAATCCCATTCATGAAGACTCTACTCTTATGACCTAATTACCTTCTAAAGGCCCCACCTCCTAATTCCATCACATTGGGGGTTAGGATTTCAACATATGAGTTTTGAGGGAGGGGAACACAAACATTCTGTTCATAACAGAGCTTTTTGAAAAATCAAATGAATAATTCTTTTTTATAAAAGTTACAGTGTTTAATTTCAGTGTTAGTAAGCTTTATTAATAATATTCGTTTTTCATTAACTTGTGTTATAAATTATAAAACTGTATTTTAATCATTATTATTCATTTAAGTGCCTATTTATCTCAAGTACCTTGCTAGTCACTTAAAAAAATTACCATGAAAAATTTCAAGCAACACAAAAGCAGAAATAATCGTGTAATGAAGCTTCGTAAACCCATGACCAAATTTAATCTTGGAAAGATTTTGTCACTCTTAACTTCATCAATCCTGTGTTGCTATTATTGCTCCTGAAATAATTAAATCTCAAAACTCGTTACTCACTGTATAATTTAGTACGTATTTTTAAAATATAAGGACACATATAACTGCAATACCTCCTAACTTTTTGAATTTGCCGCAACAGGGTCAGGGCCAGCAGGATCCAGTCATACTGGATAAGGATGTCTTTAATCTGCTTCTTGAAAGCCTCATTCACTTATTTCTGTTAATAGGCCACCACAGATTTGGAGACATACTGCTGGATAACACAAATCTGAACCACATGACGACTACCCTTCACATGGACATCGATGTCCACACCAGCAAACCACTCCTTGCCCAGAAGCAGAGGGTTCAATAATTTTTAAGACTATATAGAGGTCCTGATATTAAGACGTTTGTGAACTGTTGACTTAAATGAGCATAAGAATGGTTTTAATTCTGATTACAGTAGGTTTTAAGTTTACCTGTGCACATTAAAACACAATCTTATAGTTTTTTGCTTATAGACTTGGGGATTGACAAAATAGAGCAGAAATGAAGTCTTTGTGCATTTACTGTACAGATCAGATCATTCATTCTATTCCAGGCAAAAATGAAAACATGACTGCTTCTTTTAAAACTAGGTATAAAGACTTCTGTTCTTTTAAGTTTCATTAAAGCTGAAGTTTAGTATAATTCAAAGTAAAATAAAAAATACTTGAATTTACACAGTTGTTATCCTGGGAGGCTGTGTGAAAACTACTTTCTCAATTTAAATGAGAACATGAGTTCTTGTTATTTATGACTCAGTGTGTAAAGAAGTGTTGGTTTTCATATGGCTAAACGTTTATTGTTTGTTTTGTAAATCTCTAGAAATCAATGCATTTAATGGATTTTCCCTGATTCCTTTAAGCTCAGCAAGTGACTTATATTTTATCATTGTGTTTTGAAAAATCTGAAAACCATCCTGTCATTCTGTGTTCCATTGGAATAACCTAAAGCCCTTTGATTTTATAATCTTATGGTCAAGCTGGTAGATGCTGAATATGGAAGCTTGATTTAAAATTCCACTTTCCCTCATACACCAGGTAACTACATTCACAGCATATTTTTGTTTCTCCAAGGTACTAGTAACTATCAACCATCTACTGAGTAATATTAGAATGTTGTATAACTATAATTGTCTCTAATGAGAATTTTACTTTCTAAAACCTCCAATTTTAATTTCTTTTCATCTAATTGAGACATGATTTTAATAGGTAAAGCTTTCTAAAATTCAAGGTGAAGTTTTATTACACAATACAGAAACTTTTAAAAAAATTGTTCATATGGAAGTAAAGCCCTTCTTAATACATTTTTGGGACCAGATCTTACAATTCGTGGTAGAAAAGTATATTGTCTTTATGTTAATAAGGAACCATTGAATTAGGTGCTTATGATGGACATGCGTTATCTCAGCTACAAAGATTTATAGTTACCTCCTCATTTTCTTGGGCTTTAGCTAAAAATTTTACTAGCATATTCAACAACTATATTTTTTAGCTCTATAGCTCTTTAAAAAGTGTTCAACACTTAAAAGCTTATATATGAGGCTTTGTTGCCCCAAGATTAGTGTCACAGCACGCAGTATTACTAAGAAAGTGGTACAAATTATGAGAAATTACAGATACTATTTGTTTTAATAACAGAAAATAAATAGGCAGAGGGTACGTGGAAGATAGTAAGTAGACTGATGTTTAGGACTGTGTCTTATATATTGGTTTAACTTACTGGTGTTTCTAATAAGAGTACAGAGAACATTAATTTCCTTAAATCCACAGGATGTGCTTGTTCTGTTCAAGGAGGAGAAATGAATGAAAGAGCCTGTAGCCAGACTCCTATCGCCTTAATTCCATTAAAAAAAATATGAGAATCCATTATTTTCACTTTGCTGAGCTGTATTGCTACAGATACTGTGTTAGAAATTGATCCTACTCTTTAAGGAGCTTATAGTCTGAAAGGAGTGATAAAACAATGATACATGTTAATAGCTATAAGAGAAACTATATAACTGAATCTTAAGAAAAATAAATTTAAATTCATAGAAAAGCTTGGGAGTTGGCAGGAGTGAAGGAAGACCAAAGGAGTTGGTATTTGAGACAAGGCTTAAAGGAAGTATAGATAGTATTTCAATAGAGATGAAAATGGAAGGCAGATCCTCAGGAATACACTGGTTCAAATATAGCTAAATTCCACAGAGCACAGAAAAGACAAGTCATTTTATAACTACCAATTACCTTTTAAATTTACAGGTGACTCTAGCTTTGATTTATGTCACTCTGTGGCATTACATGGAAAATAGAAAAAGTATGTTCTTTGCCACTTGCCTCTGAGTGACACTGTACATGAATGTGATTTTAGATTTATTTCCAGTTTAAAGGACTAACTAGTAGTATAATGCTAATGGTGTAGTTTCAAGACACTCTTACAGCATTTGTTCTTAATTATTTCCATTTTTGTAGATTTCTACAATGCTGGGGTCATACAGGGTTCTAGGGCTACCTTGAAGTGGTCCTTTTGTTTTTAGAAGCTTGCCATTCCAGAGTCAGTGTGTAAATATAAAAACTTGCTTGCACTTTGAACAAGTTCACTATGTGTTCTAATGAGTAAAAATGAAGGGATTTTGTTACTAGCCAAGCAAAAGCTTGTTTAGAAACTCAGCTATACTGCAATCCAAATTAAACTCATTAGCTGCCCTTTGCTCTATGGATATGCATTTTTAATTCTTTATAGATTTTAATTCTTTTAGTACTCAGATGAATCCGTTCATCTTTGAATACTTAACTGCTTCTACTACAATGAGTACTACTGCCAGTTTCCACTAATAATAGCAGTACTCATGGCTACCATTTCCAGAGTACTTACTAGGTGAGCTTGTGTATCTCTGGGCTCACAGTTAGTAAAACAAGTAAAATTATGTAATGGTTCTTACTAAATGGCACACCAAGATTTTTTTTTTAATGAGAGTTACTTAATCATAATATTTTATATTATTTCTTAGAAATAATTCTTTTGGAAAAGTGAAATAGAAAAAAAATACTTCTATGCAAATGACCATTATTACATAAAGCTGTAAAAACTAGACCAGAAGTTTGCCTCACATGTACACCATTCTAAGGTTGAAGTAGTCAAAGATGAACAAACTACTGTACAGCCGGCCTGCAAGGAACTGATGACTTAGTAGAGACAGAGGAGTTAAAGAAATTGCTATAATACAGTTGATACCTACAGTACTTTTGAGTGGAAATGTTCTGAGAGTTCAAGTTAAAAACTGAATTTCTTATATATTGTTGAAGAAGGCTACATTTCACGCTATTAGTAATAAGATCTTTTCAATGTTCCTCAAATGACTACCCAGAGGTAAAACTGTTGCAGGAAGGACTTGATAGCCTTGTTTCTAATAGCTCAGTCTCAGGCCTCTAGGATGAGATGAGATTCCCCATTATGAAGGAGAATTTTGAGTGCTCTTTGGAGTGTCAGTGAATTTCTGACACCCCTGTATTATCTGCTGGGCTTCTGATGCTCAGTGGTTGCTTGAACCACTCTAGCTTCAAGTAAGAGAAGAGATGTTGGTGTAATTTAAAAGATTCTCACCCTTAGTGCCATTGCCATTTTCTGCTTTCAGATTTTTTCTTATGGAATGACCTTGGATTTCAGTTATTGTAATCTCATAAACATCAATACATATTTTAATATTGAATAGAAGTCACAATTTTTAAAATCGTCTTTTGGATTTTTCTTTTAGAAATAGTGGGAACAGAATTTATGTTCCAGTCAGTGATTGTCTTTAAAGTTAAGTTTACTATAAAATTACCAATCCATTATAATTGATTTAAAACCTGTTGTTTTCTCACTTGGGGTTACATCAGCATTATTTCATAGCATAGAGCTGCCTGTCCATACCTACTTTTTTTTTGGTTACAGTGTTTCTGCCAAAATGGAATATCTATAACAAAAAAAAAACAGAGTCAAAAACTGAAATTTATTTATATATACCATTACAATTGTCTTTCTTACATTCACACTTAAAAATTTTGTTTGGGGCACGCATTTTCTATTTAAGATACTTTGTCATTGTCGTACATTTAAAAAAGAATGTTGACACTATTATCTTCTCAGGATATCTTTAAAAATTGTGGCGTACTCTATGGAGTCAAATTTTACTTTGCTGGTATATTTTATATGTTGAACAGATTTTCTTTAAAAAAAGATCCTTAAGTGTTTCTGTGTAAATTAATTACACATTTTGCTCTTAATATTTTTCTTTTCTACAGAGATAAATTACAAGCAACCTTTACATCTTAATGGATAGAAATGTATGTTTTTGCTTTTCCATTTTTAATGAAATATACTGAAAAAGATAAGTGAATATTAATTTTAATAATTTACTATAAAGCATTTAGTAGCTTAAAGTGCAGCAATTTTATTTGGAAGTCAGTCTTTTAGGGGCAACTAATTTGCTGATTGCTCCTAAAGACTTAAATTGTTTTTTTTTTTTTTTTGAGAAAGAAGAAGAAACAAAAAAGGGGGAGAGAGAACAGAATTCTTGCTCTATTGCCCAGGCTGGAATACAATCTAGGAGTAGGTATTAAAAACCTCTTTTATACCGATAATTGTACTTAACAACAGAGACAGGAAGGAATAAGGGAAGAAAATAACAAACAGCCAACCAATATTTCATTTAAGTCTGTGAAATGCTATGCAAATGCTGGAGTGATTTACTTCCAATTATATA
>CAUYLG010054094.1:0-51151 GCA_963573385.1 Cacajao melanocephalus | reverse complement strand
CGCACACACACCAACAACTTTTTATCTCATCTCCTCTACACCTTGCACCAGGCACTCTCTGCTGATTGGCACGAGCACCTGTTTCCTGTAAAGTCACAGCAAAGAAGCTGTGGAGCCAGGCACCTGTCCCAGCCGGGCCAGAGGGGCAGAGCTGGAGAGAAAATTGCTGTGAAGCCTGCCCGTGCCACAGGGGACTTGGCAGGGCCAGATGAGGGCCAGTTGGCTGCCTCTGCAAGAGCTAAGTCGAATCCCTGCCTTGCCCATCCATTCTGGACCCTGTGCGGTCTCCTGGAGTCTCCTGTCGCCCTACTCTGGGGCTCTGGGAGTTGTTTGCCTTCAAACTGCTGGGGTAGCGTTCTCGAGTTCAATAGATCGTTCTGAGCACCTGCTGCAACGCAAAGACCATTGTTGTTACTATTTATTCTCCCTGCTACTGAGAATAAAAGCCATTCTTTATCTTGGTAAAATGCCTGCCAGTTTTCAAAGAGCTCACATGTAAGTATACAGTCCCCACACCCTGGGTGCAGGTCAGGTGAGCTGCCCCGAGGCCACACAGCTGGGAAGCAGCAGTGCCTGGCCTGGAATCCAAGTACCTTCCTAAGTGCCGGAGTCTTGTTCCTGGTGGATTCTCTAGCTCTGCTTATCATAGAGCTTACTTCCCTTAAACTGTCAGCATGAAGAACCCAGGAGACATCCAGTGCCAGCGCTACAGCAGACTAGAGAGCCAGATAAAGTGTAACGTAACACACATTGTTTCACTGTAACATAACAAACATTGTTTCAAGGCAGACCCACATCACACCAAGGAAAGGGATATTCCCATGGACCAGAAGTAAAGATGCCCGGGAAACCACCCTGTTAAACTCACACAGATGCCTCAAGTCTTGGTTACTAGAAGCTTGAGTTTAATGCTCAGGCTGGAGTAAGAAGTGAGACTTTGGGCCAGAGGCAACAGAGACCGCTGCAAAAAGACAGACGCTGGAGTGGCTGCCTGCCCCCACTTGCCCAAGGGTGAAGAAGAAAAAAAATGCTGTCACAAACACAATCCAAGAAGGAAACATGTGTTTTAACCTGGGCCCAAAAACAAATAAACAAACAACAACAAAAACCCATTGCCTTTCAGAATAAAGAGTTGGGGCCTGTTGCATGATTCTGGCTTGGGGTTCACATTTAGAATATCTGCTTGATTTGGGAATCCCCAGGCCAATTTACAGACATAAAAATAGAAATTGTGAAGATAAATCTCCAGGGGAGCCCAGCTGAAGCCAACAGAAAGCCACTCTTGGAGGTGTCCCAGTCGTAGGCTTCAGCAGACTCAGCTGTCTCAGGCTGAGCTCAGAGCTCAAAAGGACAGCGCCCCCCAAGGAAACAGTCTACCGTGTCAGGAGACACACAGGCGCCTGATGTGGACCTTCAGCCTCAGACCCTGGAGCTTCCACCACTAGAAAAATCTGATGGAGACTGTAAAATACGTATGTTTAGAGCGATTGCTAATGTAAGCTGTATCTGGGAGGAATGCGAAATCTCAGGGGGAAATTTGTTAAAAAAAATAAGGACACAAAAAGAACCAAATAAAACTTCTAAAAAACATAATTGAACTTGAGAACTTAATGAACTGTTTTGAAATTAAGGCAAGAATGGGGTGAGGAAACACAGACAGAGGATGGACAGAGGGACTGGGGCAAGGGCAGGAGAGAGCAAGGAGGAAACGCTGAGGGAGAACGACTGAAGGGCAGGAGGAGGAAGGGAGGGGAGCAGGGAGCCAGGAAGAGAGAGAAAGGAGGAGCAGCGGGAAGCTGTTTGGATGAAAGTGGACATCACAGTCCATCAATCAGTCAGTCAACACACCTAAATGTATATTAAGCACTGTGAAACACTGGGTATCTGGCTGGTAGATAATGGTGGACGAGTGAATGGATGGTGGAAGAGTAGGTAGGTGAGGATTGGTGGGTGGGTAGCTAGGTGGGTGGATGGCGGGATAAATGCATGGGTTATGGTAGATAGTGGGTAGGTAGATGGTGAAGGAGTAGGCTGTGGAGAGATGGATGAGTGAATGGGTGGGTGAAGAGGTGGCTGGGTTGATGACTAGGTGAATGTGTAGAGGAATGGGTGGGCAATAAAGTGGTTGAAGAGATGAACAGGAGATTGGTTAGGTTGGTGGGGAAGGAGATGGATGAGTGAGTCCACAGATGGGTGGGAGGATACATGAATGAACAGATGGTGCGGTAGATGAACAAATGGTGAGGTGTGCGGGTGGAGAGTGAATGGGAGATTGGGTGATTTGGTGGGGAGGCAGATGGGTGAGTAGGTAGACGGACGGGAGGGTGGTTGGTTAGAGAACAGGTGAGTAGATAGATTGATAGCAGGTAGATAAATTGATAGCAGGTAGATAGATTGATAGCAGGTCAATAAATTAATAGCAGGTGGATACATTGATAAAAGGTAGATTGATAGTAGGTAGATAGAGTGATAGCAGGTAGATAAATTAATAGTAGATAGATTGATAGCAGGCAGATAGATGGATAGTAGGTAGATGGAATGATAGTAGGTAGATAAATTGATAGGTAGCTTGATAGGTAGATGGAGTGATAGCAGGTAGATAGTAGGTAGATGGAGTGATAGTAAGTAGATAGATTGATAGCAGGTAGATAGATTGATAGTAGGTAGATAGATTGATAGTAGGTAGATTGATTGATAGCGGGTAGATAGGTTGATAGTGGGTAGATAGTAGATTGATAGTAGGCAAACAGTGTCTGATAGATAAGGGTGGCTACATGGATGGTTGGGTGAAGATGAAGCCCACTCAGCCTCACCTGGGCCTTGGCCTTCACTGCATCGTACTCGGCCTTCATTCTCTTCTGGGCATCTTCGTCCACGCTGGGGTCCCCGATCCTGTTGAACAGGGACGCTGCCTCCTCCAGGAGCCGGTCCAGGAGCACCGCCTGGTTCTCCACGTTGTGCAGCAGCACCTGGGCGTGACTCAGCTGCCACTGCTTCTCCTTCAGGCCCAGCTGGAGCTCGATGTGGGGCTCCAACGTGACCATCATCTTCTGGAACCAGCGGTAGAACTCATCTCGGGCCAGCAGGTACTCGCTCCAGTGCAGCCACACCCACTCGATGCGGCTGTGGGCACAGAGACCTCAAGGTTGTGAGGGAACCCGCCACTTGCCTCCCAGGTCAGGGGATTGTGCTGCTACTTCTCCCCTGCCAGTACTAGGTAGTTGTGGCTTGGGGGCAAGATGATGCCCTTTCTGGCCCCTGAGTCAGCTGGTTGACACTCCAGATTCTAGACCCTCCCTAAATCCTACTGGACCCTCTACCCAGTAAGTAAGCTCCCCAAGTGAGGGTAAGAGCCAGGGGAGCTCAGACTCCAAACTTGCTCCAGCAACCACCAGTTTTGGGGATGCATCTTAGGGAGCCCTTTATCTCCAGCACCTTAAATCCTGGCTCTGAACTCTCACTATCAATGCACAGACATCCCCAATCACTTCTTTCTGGCACTGGGGCTCTGAATACAGTTTCTCCGGGTCCCTGGCACACGCGCACCCACTAATATTAGGAGAAGAGTGCATTGGGATGTGTCCAGTTACCTGCAGGGCACCACTGCGCCTGTGGGCTCCAGTCACCTGCAGGGCACCACTGCGCCTATGGGCTCGCTGCACTCAATGGGAATGGAAGGCTGGGAGCCTGCGTGTGGGTTCCAGAGGCGCTGTTCTTACTCTGCACCCCTGCCTCTTTGCTTGCCTTAGTTTCCCCATCTTACCTGGGGAGGTGGCTCTATCTCCCCAGCCAACATCAAGCTATTTTGTTTGGAGTTTTAAGTGCAAGGATTTAGCATGCAGAAAGCACTATGCAAAGCCATTCCCGTCTCCACGCACACTCCTGCTTTATGCAGATGGAGATGATCCTGGCAGCTCTTGTTTACTGACGGCCTACTTTGTGCCAAGCACTGTGTCTTGCTCTTGACATTTGCTATCCCCTTCTAACCTCTGAACAACCTTCAAGGAGCACTTGATTACTTCCATTGCCCAGAGGCAGTGCTTGAGGTTCAGAGAGGTCAGGTAACTTTCCCAAAGCCACACAGGAAGTAACCAGCAGGACAAGAGTCAATGTCAGGTCTGTTCAAGTGTCTGCTCCTCACCACCCCCCTGCCCCTCCCAACCACCACCCAGCTTCCTGGTACAGGAAGGGAATCTGGGCTACGGTGCCAGCAGGGCACCGGGCCTTTTTTCTCCAGAGCCATTCTGCCATGCTCCTGGAGGATTAACACGCGCTAAGTCTCTTAGGAATTGTTGGCAAAACATGCTGGGTTCCCAGGGTCTATTATCATCATTCAACTTGATTATAATTAGAAAGAGGCAGGCAGGGCTGGCCCTAATCCCAAGAGAACATCCTGTGTCCTGGAATCCCAGGACTGCAGAATGCCTCTTGGGCAGAGGGCCCAAGCCAGTGTCGTGGTGGGCAGGGAGGGTCAATGGCAGCTGTGGACAAAGGCCCAGGGAAGTCAGGCCGTGGATGCCCTACCTGTGACAGTGAGTCATGTAGGTGACCGTCTCCTCCCACTGGGCCTTGATGTCCTTCAGCCGGGCCAGGATCTCGGGCTTCTGGTCCCCAGGGCAGCATGCCAAGAGGGCTTCAGCCGTCCGCAGCACCAGGTCCACTTTCACACGCCCCTCGGGCTCCAGCTGGCATATTTTCTGTTGTGGACACATAAGCCAGTTTCCAGGGTTGGGTAAAAGGCAGACAGGCACAGCCTTGGGAAGACAGTGGCATGGTGCAAAGAGCCAGGACTTGAAGGCCAAAGGATCTGAGATTCACATCACAGCCCCTGCAACCCTTCTTGTGGGGTCTTGGGCAACCTACTAATAGCTCTGAGGGTGGGAGGCTGGAGCGATGGAGATAAGCATGCCGGGCGCCGTCCGATGAATGACTCCCTCCTTCGCTACTCGGCCCCCTTTCTAGCTGCCTGAACTCAGACTTGTCTCATTTGTAAAGTGCAAGTATGAATTGTATCTACCTCTCAGATTTTTTTCAGGATTAAATGATGAGAAAATGCACACGAGGTACATGTCTCAGAGTGCAGCATGAGAGTCCACCTCTCAGGTGGACTGCAGGGAGCTGGCCCAACCCGGGGCCCAGCCGAGGCTCCAGAATCATCTCTGCCTTCACAGTTTGCACCAGAGCCTTGCTCCTGAGGCTGCTCCCACCAGAGCCTAAGAGCAGCCGGGACACTGAGGCAGGTCCATTGTGGGAGATGCTGAGTGAGTGACCGTAACTCACAAACAGCTCATAGCTTGGAAACTACCCTAGAACCCACGGCAGTCTGAGACGGCCCCTCCTGACCTCGCTCCTTCTTCGCGGCTCTCCTGGCCTTGGCGTCCCCTCTGCATCCCTCTGGCCAGCCTCTCCTGACTCTCTTCCTCCCCATATTCTCCCACGGTGTTCCTCCTAATAAACACCATGCACCTTTCATCTCATCTTGGTGTCAGCTTCTTGGAGGACCAAGACCAACACATGATGTCCAGCGAGCAGTAAGTCTCCAAGTACCGCTAGCTATTGTCATTGCCGCTATGATTCCAGTTCAGTGGCAGCTAAGGCTTGGTCTCTGTGGAAAAGTATGCCTGGATTCCAATTCTAGGGCCACTCCTTACTACTGACGTGACCTTTGTCACAGGAGTTACATTCTCTAGGCCTAGGAATGGGGGAAGATAAGCATTAGGTAACGTAGGGAGACCATGAGTACCCACGAGACCCACTGCCTTTTCAAGGGAGTGGGTTTGATGCTTCTCCACCAAAGCAGAGGAGCTGGCAAGATATCAAGCCCCCCACCCCGCCTGGAGAAGAAATGTCTGCCCCGAAAGATCACCCTGTGTGATGTATTGCAGGCCTGAAGCCAGGGGAGGCCAGAGGCTGTGGCTGGGCTGGGAAAGCCAAATTTTGAGAAGCAGATTCCACCCTCTTTCACTGCCCTGATGATGACACTCTTTGGCTGGTGTGGGGTTATTTTATAGCCCATGACCGGAAGGGCGTGGTCCAGGAGTGCTGGGCCAGGGTTGCGCAGCCAACTGGGAGAAAGTACTTGAACTGCAGCCACAAAATGATTCCAATTTGAAGCAGCCAATGAGAGCAAGGGGAAGGTGGGGATCAGACGGAAGGAAATACCTTGGAGAGAAGAATCAGAAGACCAGGAAAGTGAAGGAATGGGGATAATCAGGGTTTTCAACTCAGCCAAGACCAGGTGACCCCCAGCTGAGTATTACGCTGGGTGCTAGGGTCCTGGATGAACAAGCTGGGAGGAGGGAGGGCTGCAGGTAAGAGCATAGATGACTGCGAAAAGGGCCAGAAGAGACCGCAAAGTAGTATGAGAGCTCAAGGAGGGATGGGAGAAATCCAGGAAGGCTTTGTGGAAGAGGTGGCATTGGCATCAAGCCTGCAGGTCTCTAATTGAAGACCACTGGAGATGCCCACAGGTCTCTAATTGATGACCACTGGAAAAGGATATTTGAGCAAAGGTAGAGAAGTAAGATATATTGAGGGATGAGTGCACTGGGAAGCCAAGCCTTGGGAAATACCAGGATGCCCCTGACCAAGTGGGTGGCCCAGAAGCTGGTGAGGAAGTTGCCTGGCTCAGGGCCGGACCCAGGTACAGGACAAGAGATCGCACCACTGCACTCCAGCCTGGGCAACAGAGTGAGACCCCATCTCAATAAACAAATAAATAAATAAATATGCTGGGGCCTAGGAGAGTGGCTGGAAGCTCCTAAGACCCACCCCTGGAGGCTCTGGGGATGGGCAGGGACAGTTGGTACGCTGCTATACTAGCTTCTAAAACCATAGGTAACGGCAGCCATTTACCCAGCTCTGCCAGCAGACCCTGCACTGTGCATGTAAGCATGTCTAGAAGTGATTCTCCTTAATCCTCCCTCCTCCTGCAAGGCAGCAGCTATCACTTTTCCCAGAAGCAAGCTGAAGCTCAGGGAGCTCTGGAAAACCCTCCTGAGGTGCCACAGCCATGGCAGATTTTGGAGCCCAGGCCTGCAGGCCCAGGATCCAAGCTCTTAACCCAGGAGCGCTGGATTCTGCAATCACACCTTACAGAAAGCTCCCACTCCATGAGGGTTCTGGAGTCTCCCATAACCCCTTGGGAACACAAGGGATTGAGGGGGTTCTTTCCTGCTCTACAGATGGGAACGTGAGGACCCGGGAAGGCATGGGACTTGCTCTGGGCTGCGTGCCTATTAAGGGTCAGCACTGGGTCAGAGCCCACATCCCGTCACTGCAGCCAACAGGCACTGGAGACAAGCCTAACAGAGCTGGTGGAGGAAGCACGAGGGAGACCCCAGAACCCGGGCAGGTCCCATGAAGTCGAGAGGCACTAGCTGCCCCCTTTCACCAGCTGGCAACGGAAGATGTTTTCTTTCTTATTGTGAAACTGGTTTTGAAATAGCAAAACACACAGAAAATGAAGCATGTCTGAGTTCCGTGGGAGGACACAGTGGCGGAACACTCAGCCATGACTCCTCTCCGCCCTGACTCCCACTCCCTCGGGGCTCACAGAAGTGCTGCCTCTGGCTCCCAGGGCCCATCCACCCTGGCCCCGCCAATGTGTCTTCCTAAGGACCACCCTTGACTTTGCTTAAACCAGAACCACCACCTGGAGGGAAAGACCTGCCAGCAAAGGGTAAAGTTTGAAGTGCTAAGCAGCCTTACACAGTGAGCACGCATGCAGGGAGTGATGGTCACAGACGGGGAAGGCCAGGAGCTGGGGCTGAGAAAGGGAGACATGGGTCAGATGCACGGACAGGAGGGTTTCATTTCTCAAGCACACCCAGACCCAAACAAAACGGCATTCCAAGCAGAGGCAACACACGGACAAAGGCTTGGCATTGAAAAATCTAGGAGGTCTTCTGCCAATAGAAGGAGGGTAAGAGCATGGGAGGTGTGACAGTGGCTGAGCTAAGGCTGGTGTGATCGTGGGAAGTGTGACAGTGGCTGAGCTAAGGCTGGTGTGATCGTGGGAGGTGTGGCAGTGGCTGAGCTAAGGCTGGTGTGATCGTGGGAGGTGTGGCAGTGGCTGAGCTAAGGTTGGTGTGATCGTGGGAGGTGTGGCAGTGGCTGAGCTAAGGCTGGTGTGATCGTGGGAGGTGTGACAGTGGCTGAGCTAAGGCTGGTGTGATCGTGGGAGGTGTGGCAGTGGCTGGAGCTAAGGCTGCTGTGAGCGTGGGTGGTGTGGCAGTGGCTGAGCTAAGGCTGGTGTGATCGTGGGAGGTGTGGCAGTGGCTGAAGCTAAGGCTGGTGTGATCGTGGGAGGTTTGACAGTGGCTGTAGCTAAGGCTGGTGTGATCGTGGGAGGTGTGGCAGTGGCTGGAGCTAAGGCTGGTGTGATCGTGGGAGATGTGGCAGTGGCTGTGCTAAGGCTGGTGTGATCGTGGGAGGTGTGGCAGTGGCTGGAGGTAAGGCTGGTGTGAGTGTGGGAGGTGTGGCAGTGGCTGGAGCTAAGGCTGGTGTGAGCATGGGAGGTGTGACAGTGGCTGGAGCTAAGGCTGGTGTAATTGTAGGAGGTGTGACAGAGGCTGGAGCTAAGGCTGGTGTGATCGTGGGAGGTGTGGCAGTGGCTGTGCTAAGGCTGGTGTGATCGTAGGAGGTGTGGCAGTGGCTGGAGGTAAGGCTGTTGTGAGTGTGGGAGGTGTGGCAGTGGCTGAGCTAAGGCTGGTGTGTGCGTGGGAGGTGTGGCAGTGGCTGGAGCTAAGGCTGGTGTGATCGTGGGAGGTGTGACAGTGGCTGGAGCTAAGGCTGGTGTGATCGTGGGAGGTGTGGCAGTTGGAAGTAAGGCTGGTGTGAGCGTGGGAGGTGTGACAGTGGCTGAGCTAAGGCTGCTGTGAGCATGGGAGGTGTGACAGTGGCTGAAGCTAAGGCTGGTGTGATCGTGGGAGTTGTGACAGTGGCTGGAGGTAAGGCTGGTGTGAGCGTGGGAGGTGTGGCAGTGACTGTGCTAAGGCTGGTGTGATCGTGGGAGGTGTGGCAGTGGCTGGAGGTAAGGCTGGTGTGATCGTGGGAGGTGTGGCAGTGGCTGGAGCTAAGGCTGGTGTGATCGTGGGAGGTGTGGCAGTGGCTGGAGCTAAGGCTGCTGTGAGCGTGGGCGGTGTGGCAGTGGCTAAGCTAAGGCTGGAAAACCAAGTGGTACAGATAGTGGAGGATTTTTGATGCCAGGTGAAGTTTGCTTTTTCTTTCATGGACAGTGAGAGCCATGGAAGGTTTTAGAGGAGGAGAATAACATCATGGGATCCACGTTAGGGGTGTGCCTTAGACACGCTTGTGCGGTTGCCCTGATTGTTTGTATATGTGTCTCCATCGGGCTGGGAACCCCCAAGAGTAGGGTGGGCCTTACCCACCTGCACAGCCCAGCCCTGGCACAGGGATAGCAGAACACAGGGGGTGTTCCATTCTTGGGTGAGCTGTCAGGGAGCTTCCTGAACAGAAGGTGAGGGGAACACAGAAGACAGCTTGAACGTGGGTGAGAGGACTCTCCAGTCACAGGACACCATGTGAGGAGACTCCATTTCCCCAACTGTAAAATGCAGACAATGGCTCCTGCCTCCGGATACAGTGGTGGCACTGAAATCAAACGCTGACTCGGAAAAGGCGATACAGATTCTTAATTTCCACTGTCCACTTCCAGAAAGGGCATGAGGTATGTGCAATACCACGTGCAGAATCCAGAAGACAAAGGAAACACACAGGGAGCCAGCTGTGGGGCCACCACTGCTTCCAGCCTGGCTGGGCGATGGGTTTGCTGCAGGAGGAGGCAGGCCCTCCCCTCAGAGCAACCGGTGTTGGGTGATCAATTAGAATTATGGTATATCTAAATGGAGGTGACCCCGGAGGTGTGTAAGTCAACCACTCCATGTGTAGATGGAAAAACTAAAGCCCAGAGTGGGACAGGGACTTGACCAAGGTCATCACAGCAATCTAGCATCAGGAGAGACTATAACTCAGGCCTCTGACTCTTAGCTCAGCATTCTTCCCTCTTGTCCCCAGACCTCGGGCAGCCCACCCTCTGACAGGGCACCACGATGCCAGGCCAGGCACTGGGCACCAGCACTTGGTGCTACATGGACTTGTGCCAGGGGGTTGGTAAAGCCAGACTCTGGTTCTGGAGAAGCTCAGGAAGTCACTCCTCACTGGGCAGAGTCCCTTCCCCTCCCCTCTGGAAAAAGACCTTGGCCAACCCAGATCTGGCAGGGACCCCAGCCAGGCAGAAGCAGAGAAGGGGTGGGAAGCCAGGCCTGGGCCAGCAAGGGCTGGGGACCCACCTGGCTGCACAGGTGCCCCCTGCAGGGACAGGAGGGTGAGAGGACGGGCTCTAGTTCCTGTCATCAGAGTATGTTCCAAGGACCAGCAATAACAGCATTACTGGGAACTTGTCAAAAGCAAAGTCTCAGGTCTCACCTCCACTGACCCCATCAGAGTCTGCACTTAGAGAAAATCTCCAGGAGATCTGTGTGCACATCAGAGTTTAAGAAGCACCTGCCTGGTCCACCCTTGCCATTTAACAGACAGGAAGCCTGAGCTCTGAGGGGGTGGGACGGGGCCATCGGAGGCCACACCTCTGCATACCTCTGTCTCCCGCAGCCTGGCCTCTAGGGCCGCACGGGGCCCCTGCGTGTTGTCATTGACCTGCAGCCGATCCTGCACAGCCTTCATCCATGCCTGGGCATCCTCCACGCTCCTGTCAAAGTCCTCCTGGGGCTGCTGAGTCATGGCACCTGCAGGGGCTGAAGAAAGGGCCACAGATCAGGCTGACAGGCAGGGGTGTAGGGGCTGTGGAGAGACCCCAGCAGGACACCTGGGACAAGCCCACTCCCACCACCAACGCCCTCCTGGTGCTCCCAGTTGGGCCAGAGATGAGGGTGTTTGTTAGGCCTGCAATTAGGCAGGGAAGGAAAACAGGTCTGCTCTCTGGGAGAACTGGCCCAGGGCTGAGCCTGGAAAACTGCTTTCTCTTCGGCCTCCCCACTTCCCTGCTTCCTCTTCTCCCAGCCTGGGGCTCAGAGGCATCTCTCGTCTGCCTATTCAGATTGCACACTCTCCAAAGGAGCATCTCCAAACCTGCAGTCTGAGATGTCGGGACCCAGAACGATGTTGATTTGAATGGATCACAGAGGGAACACAGCTCTGGGCATGGGCCAAGCAGACACAAACCCTGAGCTCTTCCTGAGATGAACCTCTCCGGCTGGGGATGGCCATGTTAGGTGTATGCAGTCACCACTGCTCCACTGACCTGAGTTCATGGGTGGGTGCTGCTAAAGTTTCCCACTGAGCCGCCCACCCCTGACCTCCGCGCAGCACTCCCGGCAACCACTGACAATGCACTTAACGCGTGAGATGAACCCCGCTTCCAGCCCACCCTAGGTAACACCTGCCTGCTGGCACAGGCCGCCCACCAGAGACCCCCTTTGCCGCTGTGCACTTAACTTCCCCTGGGCCATGGCTACAACATCTTGGATTTTCTCCCGTGACTTTCTTAAAACCCCAACAAGCCCACGCATTCCAGTTTTAGTTGTCTGCGTATAGCAACTGTGTAACGGCTTTGAATGAAAGTGATTAGTGTCTGCATTTTATTTAAAGGGATTGTGTCTGGTTTATCCTCCAATCTCCCACAATGCCTTATGCAGAGTAAGCCCTGTGTTGTTTGTTGAATGAGCCCAGAATGGGTATAAGGTTTCACGCACTGAAAAACTCAACACAGCATTATTTAAAATAGCAAAACGAAACCAGAAACAACCTACATGCCCAATTATAGGGGATAACTTAAGTAAGTTAAGGTACACTTGCACTTTAGAATATTATGCAGCCAGCAAAAAGGAGGCTTAAAATGAATTTGTGACAGGGAATTTTTAGGATATAATGGCAATACCAAAAAATGAGACAAAATTATATATTAAGTAGTCACAACTCTACAGCTACTAAAGCAAAATGAAACATTAACAAAAACTACACTCATAGAAAAAGGCTGGGGCCGGGCATGGTGGCTCATGCATAATTCCAAAACTTTGGGAGGCTGAGGCAGGAGGATCCCTTGAGCCCAGAAGTTCCAGAAAAAGGCTGGGAAGTCTTGCCATTAAAGGGTCTATGTGATCAAGCTGGCACTGTGTGCAGTGGCCTTAGCCACCTCCCAGGCCTGGCTTTTAAGCACATCCCACAGGACCCCCAGGCCTCTCTCTCTCCCTGGCATGGGGGGAGAGGCTCGGTGACCTTGAAAGCCACTTGGTTGAGGATGATTGTGGTGGGTAGGACCACCACCGTTGGAAGGTTTTTTCCCTTATTTTTTCTCTTAGGCACTTAGAATTTACATCACATTACAATTTTTATTACATCACAGTAAAAATCATGATTAAAAATAAAAATCATCTTCAGTCGTGAGTTGGTGAGGCCATCTGCTTGCTATGCTTTGGTTTTGCCTCATGCGTAATTGAAGAAATTACTATCAGCTCAACGAGCAGCTACTGGGAGCCTGGGCGCTCTCCCCAGGCCCTGCCCAGGGCCAGAGGAAGCTTCAAGGGAGAACCTACCGAGACGAGGAGGAAATGGAAGGGGCCGTCAGACACCTGCTGGGCCAAAGGAGGCAGACTAGACTGGCCAGGGGCAGGCGGGTGGCCTAGCAGGCTGTGCTCTGGAAACCCATCCTGTGATGCTCCCAATGAGTTGTTTTTCTTTCAGAGCTGTTTTGATCTTTTTCTAACAACTTAATATGTTCCCTGTCGCCACTCCCTGCCTTTGAATGCTTCCCTTGAAAAGCACATCAGATGTGCAAGCGTTGAAATTGATTTGTCGTGGCTCCAATTTCTCGGCTGGTGTGTGACTTGACTGGCTTCCAAAAACTTGGCTTTTATTGTTATTAAACAAGGAATGGGAGGGGCAGAGATGAGTCCCCCTGAGTCTCAGATGACAGGACGGTGGGGAATCGCAGCTCTGATCACCAAGAGGCGGTGAGGCTTTGGAGCACCCTTATTCTTGGCAATGCTCATGGCCTGTGAGGCTCAGTGGTTGGTGTCCGGAGGGTACAGCAGATGAAACCCAGGGACCCAGTGGGGTGGAGCAGGTGGGGTGCTTCAGACCAACCAAACTGTGGGCTGGGCGAGGCTGTAGGTCAAGTTCAGGAAACCAGAGCCTCCTCTTGGCCAATTCTGCCTATTTTGCTTCAGTTCAATGAAACATAGGACTTAAGCATATGCTAAGAGCAGGCCTGATGCTGCAACCACAGCATCACATAAGCAGACAGCAGATACCATCCTCCTCTAAAGAAGCTCTCAGAGGATGAGGAAGTTGCACGATGAACGCACGTGTGACGGCAGGTGGATGTGTTGCAAGCTGGGAACTTTTCCGTGAGCCGCTCCTCAGAATAAGGGCTTTAAATGCCAAGAATAAAATGCAAAGAATTACAAAGGAAATGAATCATGTTAAAACCTAGATACCAAATACTAAAAATCAAATTTCATGAGATACAAACACTCACTTGCCTCTCTTTTAACACATTAAATCACAAGATTTAACAGTAGGCCTAATAGCTACTGTAATTTTGAAATAGTGCTGAGCATAAATGACATTTCAAGACATCTGCAATGACCGTGAATGCAACCCAAAATTACATGTGACAAAGCTCCAGGCACTGTCAATACCAGAGAGGGCTTTGCTTTGGCTTTTCTTCACGCGTAACTGAAGGAAATACTATCAGTCAGAGTTCACAGCAATGAGGACGTAGCTAGCTTCCTATCCAGGTTCATAGGCTCTTGAATTCTAGCTGCAGGCCCCTGTCGGTCCATGGACCGCAGGGAAGAGTTCTGCTCCAGGCCTTCTAACTGCCAATCAAAAGGAGAGCCTGTTCCCTCAACAAAGTTTAAGCATCTGGGACCAGGCACGGTGGCTCACGCCTGTAATTCCAGCACTTTGGGAGGGTGAGGTGAGAGGATCACTTGAGCCCAGGAGTTTGAGACCAGACTGGGTTTCAAACGTACTGAGACAACCTCTCTACAAATAATAATAAAAAAATTAATTAGCTGCACATGATGTTACACACCTGTGGTCCCAGCTACTTGGGAAACTGAGGTGGAAGGAACACTTGAGCCTAGGAGGTTGAAGCTGCAGTGAGCCTGCACTCCATCTGGGTGATAGAGTGAGACTGCCTCAAAAAAAAAAAAAAAAGTTTCCAACATTAAAAAGCAACCAAGTGACATCCATAACTGATTTAATGAGAAAGACATTCTTCCCAGGCACCCGTCACTGGAATCTCACCAGGGAACCTCATGGGCTGGTCGCTTTGTGGAAGCCAGGGGTGAAAGTGGAGGCCTTGGGGACAGTGTGAGGTGGCTGGGTGAGTGAGGACTGCCAGACCCTCCCTCAGAGAGAGGGCAGCAATGTGTCCTCTGGTGAACGAAGGCACCTGGTCCTCAGGGAACCCTAACGAGCTTCTGGTCCTCTTCCCGCCCTCCCAGCGGCAGTCAGGCGGACATCCTTTTTTTTTTCTTTTTTTTGAGATAGAGTCTTACTCTGTAGCCCAGGCTGATGTCCAGTGGCACCATGTCGGCTCACTGCAACCTCTGTCTCCTGGGTTCAAGCAATTCTCTTGCCTCAGCCTCCCAAATAGCTGGGATTACAGGTGCCTACCACCACACCCTGCTAATTTTTATATTTTTAGTAGAGACGGGGTTCCACCACGTTGGCCAGCCTGGTCTCAAACTCCTAACCTCAGGAGATCCACCCTCCTCGGCCTCCCAAAGTGCTGGGATTGCAGGAGTGAGCTACCGCGCCCACCAGGACTTTCTGAAACACAATCCAGCAGGTCACAGCCCTGCTTAATAGATCTGTCGCAGCACAGTCTTCCAATTGGCCCCGAGGCCACCCTGTGTCCAGTCCATGTCTTCCTGCATCCCTCCTCACAAGCCACCAGCAACAGATGTGCCAGTCTCAGCCAGTAGCCTCCCCTCTGCCAGAGTCAAGCTCATCATCTCTCTGAAGAGCATGTCCCCTCCCCAGCGAATCACTGTCCAGTAAGGAACCCCAGGGCCCCTGTGCCCACCCCACACTCTCCTGTGAAGGCCAGTCTCCCCGTCTGCCTGCACAGGGCCGCAGCTGAGACCGCTGTACCCCAGGCCTCTCGAGTCAAACTGACAACCCTTCATGAATGTTGACTGAAGGGACAAATGAGCAGATGAAGTCCCCTGCAGTGCTGGGTCGGGAGAGGGGTAGGGGCTTCCTAAATGCCCAGGTATGGCTGAAGTGGGGAAGGTGGGAGAAAGCCCTGAACTTGGAATCTGGACATTGGCCCTAGGCATGTACCTTTGCCTCTCTGGGCCTCAGCTTCCCCAACTGTACACTGAGTGTTGAACAGGGAGTCTCTGAGGGACCTCTGAGGTTGTGGGTTGAGAGGGTTGATGCTACCATAACCCCTGCAAGCCAGGTCAAGCCTGGCCGGGGGACCAGCTAGACTGCTCTGGGCTCTGGCTCCCTTTGTCTGCCTGCGGGACCCGTCCTCAGCCAGCCTAGTGCACCGCTTCCTGCGTCACCACTCCCTCTAAGGCAGGCGGAGGTAAGCCAGCCTCCCATGGCCATTGTACAGCCCCTAGCCACTCCCTGAACCCCTTCCAAGGAAGAATGGTCTGGGGACACTGTGCATTGGCAGGGGTATGGGGCACACTCTTCCTGTAATGGTCTGGGGACGCTGTATATCGGCAGGGGTATAGGGGCACACTCTTCCTGTAATGGTCCAGGGATGCTGTATATTGGCAGGGGAATAGGGGCACACTCTTCCTGGAAAGGGTCAGGTAGAAGATAGCTGCCTCAGGCCACATATAGTGTCTGTCGCATAGTCTTCCTTGTTCTTACAACCCTTAAAAAATGTCAGAACCATTCTTAGCTCACTGGCTAGATGAAAACAGACCACAAGGGCATTTGGCCTATAGACTGTTGCGGGCCAACCCCTATCTCCGGTGGTCCAAGGCCACAGCCAGCAACTGTGAAAGCCCAGCAGGCAGCAAAGCTGGCTGGCTAAGTGACCCCACAGGCACGGGCCTGGGATAGAGCCAGCCGTGAGGCCAGAAGGACCTGGGATTGGTCCTAGTGGTCAAGACCCCATGACTCACTAGCTGTGTGACATCTGGCTAGTCACTTAACCTCTCTGGGTGTCCATCTTCTCATCTGGAAAATGGGGATAACACCTAGATTTAATTAATTAAAAAACCCAGCCATGTACAGTGGCTCATACCTGTAATCCCGGCACTTTGTGAGGCTGATACAGGAGGATCACTTGAGGCCAGGATCAGCCTGAGCAGCACAGTGAGACCTTGTCTCTACCAAAAACAAAAAAATTAGCCAGGTGGGAGGATTACTTGAATTCCAGAAGGTCCAAGCTGCACTGAGCTATGGTGGTACCACAGCACCCCAGCCTGGGCAACAGAGAGAGATTCTGTCTCTAAAATAAAATAAAATAAATATACCTGGCCAGAGCCTGGCGTACACGCCATGGTTGGAAATAGTTCCTTTTACCAAATGCACAGGTGTTGGCTGGAGGGTTTTCCTTCCTTGGGAACCTACACCCAGACAACAGCCGTATCACCAGCTCAGGGTTGGGGGAGCGTAGGAACTGGGTTACCGGCTGATAGACTAATGAATCTGTGCACTCATGGCTGCTGAGTGCAGTGCTGAGGATGTGGAGACAAACTGAGTATGGCTCTGGCCTCGAGAGGCTCCATGTCCAGTGCAGCGGGGGTGGAGGGCAGAGATGGAGGTACAATAAGGCAGTTACAGCAAGGCCAGCATGAGCCTTGAGACAGGAGAACAGGGGCCATGGGACCTCAAAGGAGCGGTTGTCACCTGGCTCGAGGAAGGTGGCTGGGAGGCACTGCTTGCTGAGGGCACTGGAGCTGGCAAAGGTTAGGAATTGGAGGGGGAGGGTGGGAGACAGCTGCAGGCCAGGGTGGGTGGAGGAGGGAAGCGCCCTGCGCGCGGCGGGCTGAGGCTGTGTCACTGCAGATATGGCAGATGCACACGGCCAAGGACAATGAGAAAAGGCCACGGGAGTGAGAACAGCCAGCGTGCTTCTCTGCGAGGGGAGAACTTTCATCTCCGGACTGGTTAAATAGAGATAGTATTTAAAAAATTAAGGAACCACGCATTTTCCAAACAATATTGCAAAAGAAATGTGCTCAGGGGTAAAAAGACAAAAAAAAAGTAGTTTCTGTTTTCAAGCCCTGCCTGGGGACATCCCTAGGGTGTGGCCGCAGGCGGCGGGGAAGTGGGGCTCCGGGCATGTCTCTGAGCTGTCCCCACTGAGTCAGTGAGAGGGCTGGCCGTGAGGGTACTGACCTTTTCTGGTTCAGGCTGGTGCTGGCGTAGGGAGGAGACAGAAAGGAAACAGTCTTGGGTTTGGGTTTCAGCGTCCATGTGGTTATCACAAATGACAGCGGAAGAGAAGTGATTTTTTTTTTCCTTCATGACGGAAACCCCCGAGCTGGGACAGAGGATGAGGCAGGCTTGAGACCGAGCCCGTGCTCAGAACACAGAACCTGGGTCAAAAGCCACAGGCCTGGAAGACCAGCCAGTCTGCCAGAGGTGGACAAAGCCTGTGGGCATGGCTGGAGACACAGCCTTCCCAGGAACGGGCTGCAAGGATACACTTTGGGAGAGGACAGGAAGCTTCCAGAATCTGAGCTCCAGTCCTGAGCCACCTTCTCAAAATGGGACATCTTAATTTGAGTCATAGAGAAAGCTCAGAGCACATTGAAGAAGGTGAAAAGTCATAAAGACGTGTGTGGTTGACTCAGGGATACCGGAAAACGTGACACAGACTGGAAAATGAAAGCCAGCCACGGAAGACAAGGTGCTAACACTCATGAAATAATGACACGCGTACGCCACGTGAGGTTCTTGTCCAAAAGCCACCCCGTTTAAGCCTCCTGGCCTCCTGGTCTGAGAGACAGCCCCCGCCCATCTCAGGAGCAGCAGAGGACAAGCTGCCGGGCTTCCTCTCAGCTGAGCTCTGCGGCCCATTAGCTGGCGGCCTGGGCAGTCTCCTCCCCTACAACCCCAGGCACAGCAGCAGCATCTACCTGTTAGAATGCTGCGGGGCCCCGACTGAGGCGGGCGTGGGGAGCACCTGGTCAGTAACAGGTGCTCAGGGCCCAGGAGCGGCTGTCACCTTCCATAACCCCAGATAGGAATGCACAGACTGCAGTCACTGACCCAGGGCGTGGAGACACTCACAATGGCACTGAGATCTGAACCTTGTTCTGTTGGATTCTGAAGCCCTAGATTCTTCTCGCTGGACCATATTGCCTCCAAAATAAAGCTGAACTTCACCTACCATGGGGGCACAACAGAACTTCCTCTGGGAGGAAAGCAACCCTGTGTGACTCAAGGTCCAATCAGCAGAGTAAAGCCCCTCCGAGTCCAGCTACGAACCAGGAGGGTTTAATGAGGAGGAGGAGCTGAGAAGCTGCAAGGAGACAAAAGGAAGCACAGAGATCAAGCCCTGGGCTGGAGAGACAAGGCAGGGAGGCGACGTCAGATGTTACCAGACCCGTGCTTGGGGCCGCTGAGCAGCAGGAACTAGAGCCCTGAAGGAGATACAGCTGCTGCAGGAGATGCCACCCAGGGCGGAGAGGCTGTTAGAGAAACCCCCAGCCGACTACTTACCCCTGGTCCCACCAGAAGCCAGTATAGGGGAGCCCGGACAATGCAGCCTGTAGGGGTTGAGCCCTCTTGTGACTCAGGGCAGAGCAGAAGACAGGGAGAAATAGATGTGTGGGCCCCTAGGCCAGGCTGCACCTGTGGTCCATCGGGTAAGGTGAATGTCCATCTGGACACCAGCTCCCTTTGCCCTGATTCCAGGCCTGAAAGCAATTGGCCGAGCTGTAATTTGGTCTCTGGGGGACCAGCCTGGCAGGAAGGACAGGATACTGACACTGAAGAAAACGCCCGGCGCAGTTCACCTGCCAGGTTAGCACGTGGATTACCGACTGGGGCTGACAGCCCCGTGTCCTGGGGTCGCTGGGCACAGACCTCTCCCCCTTCCCTTTCTCCAGCTCTCCAAAGCTTGGGGTGCTGGGTGGGGCCCCTCCTTGGCTTTGCAATGCCACTGGTGAGGGGCTGATGTCCCATAGGATCAGGTTCTGACCCCTGTCTCAATCCCTCCAACATTCTAACAGCAGTTTTTAAAATTCTCTGGGGCCAGGCGCGGTGGCTTACGCCTGTAATCCCAACACTTTGGGACGCCAAGGCGAGCGGATCACCTGAGGTCAGGAGTTGGAGACCAACCTGGCCAACATGGTGAAACCATGTTGTTTACTAAAAATACAAAAATTCGCCGGACATGATGTCATGCGCCTGTAATCCCAGCTACTTGAGAGGCTGAGGAAGGGGAATCACTTGAGCCCAGGAGGTGGAGGTTGCAGTGAGATGAGATTGCGCCATTGCACTTTAGCCTGGGGGACAGCAAGACTCTGTCTCAAAATAAATAAATAAACAAATAAGTAAATAAATTAAAATTATCTGGGAATTTCAAAACAGTGTAATTCTTCTTGTCATTCAGTGATCCCGAGGCTCCAAGAATCCTGCTTGGGACCTAAGACAATCCCACAATCATGTTTTAGGACTGTTCCCAAGCAAAGAAAGGGGCAATGTCAGTTTCAGGGAGCGACTGTCATGTGGCGGGCATTATTTGTCCCATTTTACAAAGAGGGAAACTGAGACTCGGAGAAGCGAACAGCTGCTAAAAAGTGGTGGGTCCAGGCCAGAAAGTGGTGGGCCCAGGTCCGTCAGTAGCAGTAAACGCCAACATTGCCCCTGTGTTCTGCGTGTGCCTGACTGTATGAGGAAAGGTTGATGGCTCTAACTCACTTATCCTCCATAGGCCCACGAGACATTCATATCACCCCTACTTTACAGCTGAGAAAACAGGTTTAATGATACTAACAACGCTGGGCAAAGTCACCAGATGCTAAGTAGCAGAGGCAAAACTTGAACCAAGGATGACCTGAGTCTAAAGTTTTGCCCTGGTGCCACGCAGCTTCCACGGCTCTCCCTGTCCCTCCCAGAACCCCACTGGGAGCTGCCAAGTTCCAGGAAGGTAACTCCAGGGCAGGAATCTGTCTTGAGCTGCAGCTCAAGAATCTAGAGATTAGAACAATCGTGAAACCCCCCGGCTGCCAGGCAGCCTTAGTCACACTGTGCCCACTCACTCCAGCCCTGTACCAACCCAGCTGCCCGCTGACAGTCTGCTCTGGAACCCAGAAGGCATGGGGATTCAGACCCAAGTCAACCCCAGCTCCCATGCCAGGCCCCATTAGCAGTTATAGCCTAGTGCCCATGCTCTGTCAAGCTGGCCAGGGCCACCACCACAAGCTGACCCAGAGTTCTGGCACGGGCGTGTTCGCTTGCCGTGACTCACTCCGCTGTCCTGTGACTCATTCCTGCCCTGCCACACACATTCCCACCCTTATCCTCTCTCTCTCTGCTCTCTTATGCTTGGATGGAATTTCAGGAACTGAGCTACAGCTGGTTTTAATCCCAAAGCTTTTTTCCAGTGGATTCTGGGAATATAATTTTGTTTATTTATCGCAGAGGAGGTTGCACCAAGAGGATGGGCCTTGGCCATCCTCTCCTCTGTGGCACTGGCAGAGGGTGATTCTCAGAACAAAGTGTGTGAAAGGAAGGGTAGGAACTCAATGATGGCGCCTGCGCATTTTCTCATTTAATCTTACAGCAACCCTGCAAGGCAGCTAATCCAAAGTGAGGAGCAATTACTGGTCTTCATTCCATCTTAGAGGTGACCAGACAGAGGCCTGGTAGGTTAAGGGACTGTACCAAAGCCATGCGGGCTGCAGAGCCACACTGCCCTCCCTCTACCGGCTACACAAGAAGGGGTTGTGAACAACGCCGCCTTGGAAGGTCTTGTGACGTCCACTCTGCAATTACAGCCACAAAGGGCACTGGCCAGGGACTGCTTTGGAGGCAAGTGGTCCCAAACCATTTTAAGTCAGCCCCACCATTACAGACCAGTAATGCCTGGTAGGGAAAGCCGGCTGCTCTCTGATGCACCTCCTTCCCCAGATACGCTGACCATAAAACACATTTCCAGTCTCTCTTAAAGAATGAAACCCAAGTTCCCTGAGCATAGTCTGGAGGACACCAGGATTTCTACACGGGAAGTGCTGGCCTTGGCAATACACAAATACAGGTGTTTGAGACGGGAGGGAGGGCACCAGGGCAACTAAGAGGGAAATGGAATGGAGCAGCAGGCGCAGAGTGTGTGCAAGGTACAAAGAGGTCCCCAGCCGTGGCAGGAATGAAGGCCAGGCTGCTGCAGAATTAAGTTCCTAGGGCAGAGCAGGTGGCTCCAAGGGGTGGGGCCTCAGCTCTCGGGACCAGATGTGATTGGCTCAGGCTCCAGTCAGAGGCTGTGAAGGGGAGGGCTCCTGGGAGGTTCGAGGTGGGCCCTGAGGGGAGTCCTGGCCACAAAGGGACAGGGTCTGCTGGCAGTGTGGGTGGAGCCGGTCAGAGGGCAGGCAGGCAGGGTGCTGGCCGTCTGCCGCAGGTCGGAGAGCACTGGGCAGGGTACAAGGGCACAGGCCCCAGCCTGACTGGAACACTGACAGCCACCGGCCACTGGTGTGATGTGGACAGGCCTGTCAACGCAGCCAGGCTGGAACTGGCGTTTCACACTGTGCATGTGACTTATGTCTGGGTTGTGAAATCAACTCAGGGGTCTTGATCAAAAGTGCTTTGTAAGGAAAGAAAATAGAACAGGATGAAAAATATCTCAGTGCCTCTCATGGACAAAGGATAAATACTGTTTTGTGAGACTTGCTTGTTTGAGAAATGCGTTACGTATGTGTAAATGTGGAATGTATTTCACTGAGAGTTGTGATTTAAACAAAACCAAAATCCTTTGAGGAGCGGTGGATTCGCTCAGAGACTTTCACACTGGAGCCTGCCTCAGAGTCACCTGGCGGCTTGTTAAACCACAGATGGCTGGACCCCACCCCCAATTTATAAAAGTGGGGGCTGAGAATTTGCATTTCTTACGAGGATTTGGGTAACGTTGACACTGCTGCTCTAGGACCTTGCTTTCAGAACCATGGGTTGGAGGATATCTCAGGCATCTGTAGACGAAAACGGATGATTCTAACCGTGGGCATGAGTGTGTATTTGGCAGATTCATCCATACAGTCGGGGCAGGGGCGGTTGGGGCTGGGTGCTATTAGGCTTGAGTCAATGTGGGCCAAGATTAGAAATCAGAAAGCAATGAAAGTCCAAAGAACCCCTGCCTTTTGTGCCTCCACTGCCTCCGTCACTTCTGTTTCTGCAGAGCAGAGCAGGCTTCCTCCTCTCGGAGAAGCATAGCGTGAGGTGGGGCTACTGGCTCCCTCCCCAAATTCCAGTGGGCTTCACTTCACACAGCTTCCCCAGAGCTGACCCTGGTGGCGGCTTCTGTTTAATTAACAGACCTGAGACATTCACTTGAGGGTGAGAACACACACATTCCTCAGATGCCCTGAAAGTAAACTGAGGCAGTTGGCTGCTCTCTGACCAAGGATGGGGTGCCCTAAACTACAGGTGCCAGGAGCTCTGCAACCCCCACCTTCCAATGGCCACCCCTGCCCCACAGCCCCTAGACCTCCCAGGATTGCTGAAATGCCCAGTGGTTTTCCCCTCTGCCCTCACCAGGCTGTCTCCTCTCCCTCTCCCCTTATACCACGCCCTCTAGGATACCGAGTCTCCCCACAGACTCAGCTCAGATGGCTCCTCTTCCAAGAAGCCTTCCCTGAATGACTGGCACAGCAACGGCCGCTTCTGCGAAGATGTCAACCTCAGCCTGGATCCCACTGGACTATAAATATCCAACCCCTCATCTCTCCTGCTCCCCACTTCACCTCCCCTGTCAAGCTCAGCCCTAAGGACCAGCAGAGTCTGATTTGGGACAAGGATCAGGAGGGATGGAGATACAGACAGCAGCCTGCACTCAAGGGGTACATCGCACCCCCACCACCCCTCATCAGCTCAACCGCACAATGCCGGGCAAAAGGGAGGATGGATTCCTCCCTTCTGGAAGCCCCCAGGAAGCAGCCCTTCCCCGACCCCATGCCTTGCAGTGGAAACACATTCCGCAATGCCCATAGATGAAATCTGCAGGGCCCCGGCACCTGAGGAGAGCTCCCATCTGCTCTTGGGCCAGGCTAATCCCAGGTACTCAGCCAGCCCCCAGGTCCCCATCACCCCCAAGAAGATCTGGGCCAGTGAGACAGAGCCAGCCAGGATGTCTGACCCCTGGTCCCTGCACCTGCCTGCATCTTCCCTAGTGACCTACCCAGCACCCCTGACAGCACGGTGCTGACTCACGTCCCCCAGGCCGCCCCCCACCCCGTCTCCCAAGGTCTTCTTGGCCCTGGGAGTCGAGGTGCCAGGCCTCACCTTCCCCACCAACACCTCATACCTTCTTCTCAGGCAGGAGTCTTCCCTCACAGACGGACCCTTCCTGAACACCACAGACCTGCCTGGCCAGCTGGCCCCATCTTCCTGGACATCTCCCTGCTCCTGGGCCATCTGTACGGCAGCCCAAGGGAGCAGGAAACGCAGAATGACCACACACACCTCTGCACAGTCTTCCTCGGCCCTAAACCCCAGTGGCCCATGGACTGATCCTTTAAAGCAAAATCATGAGTGCTCAAGAACATATAATCAGACTGCACTCTTATCAATACGGACTTGAGAAATGACAGCTTTCTACTAGATGAGCGTGTCTTTCCATCGAAAAGGACTGTGCCAAAATAGAGGGTTAAACTTTTTTGTTTTTTATTGCACACACAGTTTAAAACTTCATGTGAAACTTGTGGTCTCCAAAGAAATCCCTCTGACACCCCAAGGTGAGAGCCCCCGGCTTGAAGGATAAAGTCAGCGTCCCTTGGACCCTCAAGGATGGTGCCTCCTGCCAGCCCTACCGTCCTAACTAGCCAGGGCACTCCCTGCCCTGCACGCTGGCTACGCCACACTGTCCCTGTTTCTAGAATGTGAGAGTCTGGGTGCCACAGCCCATTAGTTCTGCCTGGAGAGTCCTTGCCCCACTCCGCCCCATCCACCCCTCCGCACCTGCTCCTGGCGGACTCTTCTCCGTCTCTTTTCCAGCTCACACCCACTGCAGGTGCAGGGGAGAAATCTTTTCAGCCTCCGTTCCCTCTGTAGAAGTGACTTTTCCTTCATTTGGGTCCCCACAGGGCCTTGTGCCTGCTGCCACTTATGACATGTTTACTAAGCATTTGACATGATTTTCTTATATTCTCTTTCTTCTATTTCTTACACCTTGGATGTAGGTTCTGTTATTGTTCCTATTTTTCAATGAGAAGACAGAGGCTCCGGGTAGCCTGGCAAGGTGAGGATAAGAGTGAGACCCAGAGCCGGCCCTTCCATCACGATGCTGTGTGTCACTGTTCATGTTGCTGGCACGAACCATAGGAGCTGCTTGAAGAGGGGCGTGGCAGGAAGAGGGGTGTGGCAGGAAGAGGGGCGTGGCAGGTTCATCCACCTGACTAATCAGCTGGAGATTGGTGCTGCCATTATTTTAAACCACCTTATTGGGGGTGTAATTGATAAACAAGACACTTCACATATTTCAACTGCACAATTTGATAAGTTTTAGCATATACACCTATAAAGCCAACACCCATCTATAAAATGAACATACCTGCCTCCCCCAAAAGCTCCCTGGATGGCTTTGTAATTCCCACCTCCCAGCCACACCCTGTCCCAGCAAGCACTGATCTGCTGACTGTCCCTGTAGATTCGTTTGCATTTCCTAGAGTTTTGTACATAATTGGAATGGGATGACACAGAAAATACAGGCGACCCTTGAACAGATTTGAACTGTGGGTCCCTCATACACAGATTGTCATCTGTCCCTGCCACCCTCGACACAGCAAGACCAACCCTTCCTCTTCCTCCTCCTCCTCAGCCTACTCAACATGGGGACGATAAAGATGAAGACCTTTATGATGACTCACTTCTGCTGAATAAACAGTAAATATATTTTCTCTTTCTTGTGATTTCCTTAGTAACATTTTCCTTTCTGTAGCTTACTTTATTGTGAGAATATAATATATAATACATACAACATACAAAGTATGCATTAATCAACTTTATGTTACCAGCAAGGCTGCCAGTCAACAGTAGCTATTAGCAGTTACGTTTTGGGGGATTCAAAAGTTAGACTTAAATTTTCAACTGTGCAAGAGGCTGGCACCCCTAACCCCTGCGTTGCACAAGGGTCAACTGTACTCTTTTTACAAGGAGGGGTCTGATTTTTGCACTCAGGATTGTTACGTTGAGACTCATCCCTCTTGTTGCCTGTATCAGTGTTCCATTCCTTTTTGTTGCTGAGTACTATTCCACAGCATTCCTGTGCTACAGATTGTGGATTCATTCACCCACTGATGGACGGGTTCCAACAAGGCTGTGAGGAATACTTGTGTGTGCACATATGTTTTCATTTCTCTTGCGTAAATACCTAGGAGTGGAATGGCTGGATCACATGGTAGGTGCATGTTTACACTTTTAAGAAACTGCTCAGGCTGGGTGCAGTGGCTCACGCCTGTAATTCCAACACTCTGGGAGGCCGAGGTGAGCAGATCACTTTAGCCCAAGAGTTTGAGAGCAGCCTGGGCAACATATGGAGATCCTGTTTTGAGGAGGGGAGGGGAGAGGAGGGAAAGGAAGAGGAGGGAAGGGGAGGGGAGGGGAGGGGAGAGGAGGCTGCAAAACTGTTTTCCAAAGTGGCTCCAGCGTTTTACATACCCAGCAGCCATGTGCAAGTTCCAATTCCTGCACAGCCTTGCCAACACTGTACAGTCAGTCTTTTTCATCTTAGCCCTTCTAGTATGTGTGTCGTGATGCCTCACTGTGGTTTGCCTTTCTTTTGTGGTGTAGGACACTCTCACTGCGCTCCCAGACTGTGCTGAGCACTTCCCAGCCATCTCCTCCTTGAAAGCTCCTTTGTGTGCTAAGCACTGGGTCTGCTGGCTGAAGGCTAAAGGAGTGAGCAGCTGAGTGCTGAGTGACGAAGACATGTGGCCAACAGGGACCTGCTCCAATTCTCAGGGTGCTGCCAGCCAACTCCCTGAATGTAGGCAACTCTCTGAGGACAGAACCAGGCACCATGAACCAACAACCAAAGCCGGTAAAAGCAGAAGACAAATGCAGTCACCCACAGGTGCATGGGCCTCTCTCCCATCTCCTGCAGGCCCCAGACAGATTCCTGTGCAGAGCCTGGATTTCTGAACAACTCATGCAGCTGCCAGGGGGTCTCCTAGAATAAGGATTGAAAATCAGTAACTTCTGAGTTCAGGAACCTGATTCCAGTCCAGCTCCTCTGAACTCTGAGCCTGTTGTTCTCATTTGAACTTAAACCACTTCTGGGCACAGCCTTTACCTATTTTGGTCACAACACGTGGCACGGAACAGTCACTGACACACAGCAAGTGCTCACACACATTTGTGAATGGAATTACATCTGGAAAATATAAGCCACAATACCTACCTCTGTTGGTGCTTAGTAGGTACTCAGAAAGTGTTCTTTTAGTTCATTATTTTTAGAGACAGTGTCTTGCTATGTTGCCCAGGCTGGTCTCAAACTTCCTGGGCCCAAGACTTCTGCCTCAGCCTCCCAAGTAGCTCGGACTGCAGTCATGAGCCACCATGCCTGGCTTATTTTTTTATGAAAAGAAAGAAGTGTGGAGCCAGGACGGACATCTCTCTGCCCTCATTAGTCCTTGATTTCATGTGCTGCTGGCTCAGGGAAACCAAGAAAGGCAGGAATCAGAGGCAAGAGTGGGCCTCAGCACAGACTCTGTAACCCCCAAGTAAGAGGCTTTCTGGGCCGGGCGTGGTGGCTCACGCCTGTAATCCCAGCACTTTGGGAGGCCGAGGTGAGTGGATCACAAGGTCAAGAGATCGAGACCAGTCTGGCCAATACAGTGAAACCCCATCTCTACTAAAAATACAAAAATTAGCCAGGTGTGGTGGCATGCGCCTGTAGTCCCAGCTACTCAGGAGGCTGAGGCAGAAGAATTGCTTGAATCCGGGAGGTGGAGATTACAGTGAGCCAAGATGGCACCACTGCACTCCCAGAGCAAGACTCCATCTTAAAAAAAAGGCGTGTCGGGGGAGCTTCCTTTAGGCCATGAGTGGGGACAGAGTAGGCCCTGGAATGGGGTTAAGGGTCATAGTTCCAGTGTGGGCTCCACCACCAGCTTGCTCCCAAACTGGTTTCCTCACAGGTCAGCGGGGAGCAGTAGTTCACACCTGACTTCCACCCGCTCTGAGACGAGTGAGTTTTCAGTTGGAAAGTTGTTGTGAAGGGGAGCAGCACGTCTGCTTCACCTTGGGGCTTTTTCTAACCGAATCAGTTTATAAGAGAAATACACAGTGCTAAGAAGCCCTGCCCTATCCCAATGTAAAGGACTATCATCATCATCTCTTGTTCTGGCAACCTAAAGGCTAATTGTACCATGTTTCCATGTTATAACGAGTAACAGCCATGGGCTATAATAACCTATTATGGCAGGCACAGCAGGCTGGAGTCAATGCTGTATTGTTCCAAGCTACAATTCCAACCTGTAACAGCTGGAGACCTCGGTAAGAGCTAGCTCTGTGCCCAGCTATCTTCTACAGCACTCTACAGGGCTTCAGAAGCAAACATCCTATCAGGGGGATGACACGACTAGCCCTTTATTACAGATAAGGCAACAAAGCACAGGGATGAGATGTTAAATAACTTTCCCAAAAGCATGCACAGCCAAGATTGGACTTCAGGCAGGCCAGCTGCAGAGGCTTCCTGTGACCCTGAACTATACTGAGCTTGTAGACAAGTGTCCAGGAAGCCCCCAGTCAGCATGCTGAGGCTGGCTGCAGAGCCAGAGCTGTAAGTCAAGTAAGAGCTGCTGCTGGGCGGCCGGTGAAAGAGCTACGAAGAGTTCCCCATGGTGGCCTGGCTCCATAGCTCAACCTGACGCTCTTCAGACATGGCCCAGGGCAAGTGTTCACCATGCACGCCAGGCCTGCGGCCCGATCAGCAAAGCCATGCGTTGCCATCCACCTTCTCATACCTGTAGCTTATGGCAAACAGTGCCAGCCAGCATGCCCTGCTCAGCTCTGCCTCATCTGTTGAAATGTCTATCTTCCCATTGGAATGTCCCCCTTAAATGGATCACAAGGTCAGGCCACATTTGAGACCAGCCTGGCCAACATGGCAAAACCCCTTCTCTACTAAAAATACAGAAATTAGCTGCGTGTCATGGCGCATGCCTGTAATTTCAGCTACTCGGGAGGCTGAGGCAGGAGAATCAACTGAGACCAGGAGGTGGAAGTTGTAGTGGGCCAAGAGCGTGCCATTGTACTCCAGCCTGGGCAACAGAGCAAGACTCCATCTCAGAAAAAAAAAAAAAAAGAGAGAGAATATCCCCCTCAAGGGCAGAGGCTGTATCTCATCTCCTCTGTATCATCAGTCCTGAGACACAGCTGGCACAGAGGAGGAAGGCTGTGCTGCTTATTTCATAAATACGTACAACAACAACATTCTTGGAAAAGTAGGGCTGGCTTTTCTGGGACCAGGCCAGGGTAGGGAGTTGCTGGAACTGCCCACAGATTTGAGACTGGCTCTAGATCCTGGGCTACAGGGCAACCTTCACGGGATGACAGGACATTCCAGTGAAACAATGAAAGGTTCTGTGAAAACCTCCCTGCAGTTAACATGTCGAAATTGGACCTGTTCTTAGGAATCCTCTTATCTAGCTGTGCCCTTTTATAGATGGGGAGACGTTGAAGGAAATAGACCTTCCCAAGATCTGGCAGCAGCTCGGTCATAGAGTGATGGCCGCAATCTCTCTCGTGCCTCTGAGAAGGAGCATTCTATTTCTTCAAAATGGCTCACGGAGAAGGAAACAATCAACACTCATATTTGCAGACAGTTAATTTTCAACAGGGGTGCCAAGACAATTCAATGGAAAAGGATAATCTTTCCAACAGTGGTGACGGGACAACTGGATATTCACATGCAACAGAATGAGATTAGATTCTTACATCACAGCATATACTAAAACTAACTCCAAATAGATCAAAGACCTACACGCAAGAGCCAAAACTATAAAACTCCTAAGAAGAAAACAGCCATCAATCTTCTTGACCTTGGAATAGGCAATGGTTTCTTAGATGTGATAGCAAAAGCACAGCAATAAAATTTTTAAAAAATCAAATAAATTAGACACCATCGAAATTAAAACTTTTGTACTTCCAAGGCAAAAAAGGTTTAAAAAAAAGTGACACCATCAAGAAAGTGCAAAGACGGCCCACAGAATGGAACAAAACTTTTGCAAATCACATATCTGATAAGGGACTTACATCTAGAATATTCAGTGAACTCTTGAAACTCAATAATAAAATGATGACCCAATTAGAAAATGAACAGAGGAACTGAATAGTTACTTCTACCTACATCTGAGATGGCCAATAAGCTCACTGAGAAGCCCAGGAAGCACAGAAAAGATTTCAACGTCACTAGACATCAGGGAAATGCAAATTCAAATTAAAATGAGATACTAATTTATACCCATTAGAATGGTTATAATCAAAAGAAGATAATAACAAGTGTTGTTGGAACCCCTATGTCCTGCTGGTAGGAATAGAAAATGGTGCAGCCACTTTGGAAAACAGCCTGGCAGTTCTTCAAATATTAAGAATAGAGCTACCACCTGATCCAGCAATTCTACCCTTACATATATACTCAAGAGAAATGAAAACATATGTCCACACAAAAACTTGTGCACAAATGTTTGTGACAGCCAAAAAAAGTAGGAGCAACCCAAATGCTCATCAAGTAATAAATGAATAAGTAAAATGTGGTCTATCCATACAATGGAATATTACTCACCTGTAAACAAGAATGAAGTGCTGACACATGCTACAATACAGAGAAACCTCAGAAACAGTGCACTAAATGAAAGAAGCTAATCACAAAGGACCATGTATTGTATGATTTCATTGATGTGAAATGTGTAGAACAGGCACATTTACAGAGGCAGAAGTAGATTAGTAGTTGCCTAGGGCTAGGGAGGTGGGAGGGTAGGGAGTTGACTGCTGAGGAGTGCAGGTGTTCTCTTGGAGGTACTAAAACTACTCTAAAAATGATTGTGGTGATGGCTATACAGCTCTATGAATATACTGAAAGGCACTGAGGGTAGGCGAGGTGGCTCATGCCTGTAATCCCTACAATTTGGGAGGCTGAGGTGAGAGGACTCCTTGAGGCCAGAAGTTTGAGACCACCCTGGCCAACATAGCAAGACCCTATCTCTATTTTTTTTTTAAAAAAAGCACTGAATTGTACACTTTAAATGGATGAATTTTGTATTATATGAATTATATCTCAATAAAGCTGTTTTTTAAAAACTTCAGAATCCCAAAACCAGGAAGGCCATTAAAATTGACTTAATCGGCCACGCGCGGTGGCTCATGCCTGTAATCCCAGCACTTTGGGAGGCTGAGGCTGGCGGATCACGAGGTCAAGAGATCGAGACCATCCTGGCCAACATGGTGAAACCCCTTCTCTACTAAAAAAATACAAAAATTATCTGAGGGTGGTGGCATGCGCCTGTAGTCTCAGCTACTCGGGAGGCTGAGGCAGGAGAATTGCTTGAACCCAGGAGGCGGAGATTGCAGTGAGCCGAGATCGTGCCACTGCACTCCAGCCTGCTGCCTGGCAAGAGAGCAAGACTCTGTCTCAAAAAAAAAAAACAAACAAACAAAAAAAACTGACCTAATCTAATCAACCATCTCTGCTTGAATTTCCTTGAAAATACACCCAGCAAAGGTTCCCAAGACTCTTGAACACCTTCAACGAAGGATGGCTCACTACCTCCTCAGGCAGCCTCTTCTGTTGTTCCACAGCTCAGCCTCAAAGGAAGTTTTTCTCCAGGAAGCTAAAACCTGTACCTTATCAATGGGTGCTAATATAAAGGAAGCTAAGAAACTGCTTGAGATCTTTCTTTCAAAATGGAGGACAGTACGCTCCATCTACTGAGCACCTATTAGGTGCTAGTTAATATGCCCCACCCTCTCCAAGCATTTATTAATGCACTTGCTCTTTAAGACAACTTTAATGGTTGGTATCATCATCCCCATTTCAGAGATGAAGAAACTGAGCCTCAGAGAGCTGAGATAACTTAAGGATAAAATCTCAGAACTGGTTTTGCCCAGGAGGCAGAGCTGGGATTTGAACCTAGGTGTATCCCAGCTGCTTAGCCAGATACTTCTGAGAGCTTGACACCATTTCAGCATCCAAATTGGTGTTATAGGCCTTATATAAATGACATGAAATCTTTGAATCAAACAACAGAACAAACAGAAGCAAACTCTGCCTCTGAAAAGAGGTGCTGAATGCAGCCCAATGGGATGGGCAAAGTGCCAGCCTGGGGGAAGGAGAGGTGGCTGCCAGTAGCTGCATCGCTGTGGGAAGCCTGCAGCCTCAGAGGAAAATAAAGCTAAGTGATGCCCACATATGAATAGTCTTGAGTGACAGCATTCTCAACCCAACAGTGCATCATTTGGTGTTTGGAATTCCGGTGAGGAACAAACTCACCCCCTGTGAAAGCTACTCAATTCAATTCAACGGCATTTGTTGGGATTTTTTAAAAAAACATTTTACACTTGAAAGGTAGGTCTTAATATTCATTCTCATTTTATAGATGAGAACCCTGAAGCTGAGCGGTTTCATGGCCTGCCCAAGATTCAAGAGATAGTAGCTGGGAGATGAGAGTTCAAATCTAAGACCATTTAGCCAGGTGCAGTGTGCCTGCCTGCAATCCCAGCTACTCAGGAGGCTCAGATGGAAGGAGTTTGAAGCCAGCCTGGGAAACTCAGTGAGATCTCCTGATTCTTAAAAAAAAAAAAAAAAAAAAAAAAAAAAAACATTTGACTTCCACATCCAGATGTGCCTGGTGCTATGCCACCAGGGCCTATAGGTTTCAAGCTCAGGGTCTCTGAATTACAAACTCTAAATGAGAGTGCCATGGGTGTTCAGTGCAGAGACACAGAGTCTAGAGAAAGGAACAATGATTCTGATGAAGATTCCAGGAGGGGCTCATAGAGGAGGGGACACTCTGGCTGGGACGTGAAGGATGAGCAGGGTCCGGGTAAGTTGAGAAATGGGAAAGGGCATAACGGGCAGATGGACTGGTGAGACCAATAGCTAGGAGGTGGGGACTTGCAAGGCCAAGTTCAGGCTGCAGGGTGGGCTTGGCAATTGCTAACAGAGAGGAGGGAGGAAGCTGTACCGGAGAGCGGGCTGGGGTCTTGAACAGCACAGGATTCCAAAGGGTTGTGTGGGTTTTACTCTGTGGGCAATAGGGAGCCAGTGAGCGTTTGTGAGCAAGAGAGGGGCACAGCCTACTCAGTGACAGGACCCACAAGCAGTCAGGGCAGCATCTGCTCAAAGGTGTGGAAACCACATTGGACCAAGCAGGGCCCTTGCACCTTAAGTCACGTGCCAGGAAACGCCTTATAAAGTGCATTTAACCCCAAAGCCTCCTTTTTATTGTAAACCTGATCTTCATGGGTTCAGACAGAAAGGTCTTTTCTCAGAACTGATTCAGCTTGGCAATGTCTGATGAAATGCGTGAGCAGCCTCCATTCCTCCCAAGAGTGTCTGTGTCCAAAGTCTGTCCTTACAGCCCCTTTCCCAGCAAAACACCCAGCTGGGCCCACCTTGGGCAATGCTGTTTGACAGGTAAGGAGTCTCCTGCCTGCTGCTACCCTATCTCCCGCTCTGGGGTTGTCTGTGACCCTATGATTGTCCTGGTAGGTGTCAAGGTCATCATGGGTCTTGACCTTTGGATGCCAAAGGAGATTCCTGTTGGTTGGGTAAAACATTACCAAATGCTACTCACGACGGCAAGAGTTCCCACGTGTGAGGCCTGCTGCGTGTCAGGCACTGGGCAGACACCATGAAGGCCCCCATCAACCTTCAAAGCACGGGTCATCGTGCTGCCTTACAGATGGGGAAACTGAGGCTGGCTCTCCTGCCCAGGTCAGACAGCAACTGAGGCACCAAGTCAGAAGCAAGCCTAGGCCCGTGTGGCTCCAGTGCCTGTGCCAGGCTGCAATAGTAGGCAAATGAGGAAGTGAATCAGGAAGCAAAGGAGGGTTCCTTTTTGATGCAAAACAGGATTTCCCATCACGTGCCCAACTGACTGAGAGACAGACGGGGTGGAGGGTGAGCCCCAGCGGCTCAGGCTGGACCGTCCTCGGCGAGTGTGCCTGAGCCTGGGACAGGCCCGAGGGGCAGCGAGGCTTGGGGTTACAGCAGGTGAGCCTGCAGAGGCTTCCCCGGTGGGCCTCTCAAGAATATGGCTTGAAATGAATCAGGCAGAGCAGCCCGATGGGACAGAAGCCCCAAAACCCAGGTCTCCCACACCTCTCATTCCACTCAGAGGGGCTGGGAGAAGATGAAGGCCGTGCCGTAAAAGGACCCTAAGTGGATGGGCAGAAAGTTGGGCCGTGGTCACCTTATCTTCTAGCCAAGAACCTTACCAGACCCAACTTCTCTCCTTTCCAAAGCTTGGGAGACGCTTAATTCATTTAATGACAAATCCTTCAAAGCCTCTACCAGACACTGTGGTCGGTATTGACAATCACAGAGATGAACCAAACAGATAAGAGCGTCCTGCCCTGACAAAGCTCAGTGCCTCTTTCCTCTTCTGGAAAGTGAGTATAGCATTCAGGGGATTCTCGACACTGTGGACTCTCTCCCCTGCCCCCTCCACCCTAGTCTCTATAACTCGGCCTTTATTCACATGGGACCTTCTGGAATCTACCCGTTCATGAATGTCCTGTGGGGGGCCCTGGCTAAACTCACATTACGAAATGTCTCTGTGGGCCAGGGATTTTAACCTGCCTCTTCTGACATCATGTGGAGCCCATGAACGGGCCATGAGGGCTCCATGAAATCTTAGGAAGCTTGTTCTCCTGGTGGGAACATTTGCAATTTCCCTCCTGCTCCCCTAAGGCCCCCTATCTCACAGAAGACTAAGAACATGCTTGCCACAAGCAATGCACGGTGCCCATTGTTACACTCTCATTGTACACGGCTCAGAATTGTCCATGGAGTGAAGGTCACAAACGTTCTTTAACCACTTCCTTTTTCTTGGACAGTTATATTGCATTTTTGTTTTTCTCCAGGCAACTCAAATATTTGCAATGTTGCCATTTATCTAACAAGAGAGCAAGCTGTGGACCCTTCCAGCCACAAAGCAGAGTTCCTGCCAGGCTCAGCCGTCTACTCTCAAACTCCTACACCCAAAGGGGATTTTTTTCCGATCTGGAGCCATTATTTTCTTAGGGCTCTGCACTTTTTCTTTAGCATCAGCCGCTGGCCTTCTTTTCAGGGCCATTTTAAACAAAGAAATACAACTGTGGTCCCTTGGCCCGAGCTGGAAGATCAGGGGCAAGTCAAATCTGGATGACATGAGGCTCCAGGGCTGGGCCGATGGGTGAGTCACTGCCCCAGCCCCTGTCCCCCCACACAGGGATTCAAAGAGGCCTGCTTTCCCTGGGACACTTCCTAACAGCTGCTAAGGATTCAAACCTGACTTTGCTGCCAAATAAGCTCTGCGGCTTTAGCCCAGTGTATTTAACTCCTCCGACTTTGCCGTCTCGTCTGTAAAATGGGATGGTAATAGCATAAACTTCTCACTGATGATCTGAAGAGTGAGTGAGTTAATATTGGTAAAGTGCTTAGAAGAATGCTGGCACACAGTAGGTGGTATATAAGTACGTGCTAAATAAATAATAGATTTGCAAATGTGACACTTCTCCAGAGGGGAGAAAATTTAAAAAGATGCAATATCAAAGTCCAGCAAAGAAAGTTTGTGACATCCACCCACTCCATGGCATATTGTGGCCGTTTACAATGAGAAGTTAATACCGTGGTCTGCAGAGAAAAAGCGCGGACTGCGAAGTGCTGCACTCTAGAACGAGGGCTGGCAAACGTCTTCCAGAGACAGTCAGAGAGAAAGGCCTTTAGGCTTTGCAAGCCATATGGTCTCTGTCACAATGCCTCAAATCTGTCATGGCAGCCGGAAAACAACCACACAGAGCATGTAAATAAATGAGCATGGCTGTGTTCCAACAAAACTTTATTTACAAAAACAGGTGGCATTTGACCAGCAGGCCACAGCTGGCCAACCCCGCCTGTGCAAATCATGCAAAAACTGTCAAAAAAGATGAAGAATGAAGCCAGATGCAGGGCCACGTGCCTGTAATCCCAACAACTCAAGAGGTTTAGGCAGAAAGGTCTCTTGAGCCCAGAGTCCCTCCAGCCTGGGTGACAGGGCAAGATCCAATCCCTTAAAAAAAAAAAAAAGGAAAAAGGGAGCATCATAGAGCAGTGAAATCATGGGTACATTTCTAAGATTTCAATTTCCTTAAAGTGGTATTAACATTTTTTTTAATTAGAGGCTTTTAAAGTTACATTTTAATCACAAATTAAAAGATTTCTTTTTTTTTTTTTTTTTTTTTTTTGAGACAGAGTCTCACTCTGTCACCCAGGCTGGAGCACAGTGGAGTAATCTTGGTTCACTACAATCTTTGCCTACCGGGTTCAAGCGATTCTCCTGCCTCAGCCTCCCAGTAGCTGGGATTACAGGTGCACGCCACTACACCCAGCTAATTTTTGCATTTTTAGTAGAGACAGAGTTTCACCATGTTAGCCAGGCTGGTCTGGAACTCCTGAACTCAGGTGATCCGCCCATCTCAGCCTCCCAGAGTTCTAGGATTACAGGTGTGAGCCACTGCGCCCAGCCTACAAATCAAAAGATTTCATAGTTCCACCAGACTTTCAGAAAAAGTTAAGAGTATGAAGTCCACCATTCACATTACATGAGACAGAAAAGGTATAGACTTTGAGGTATGGATAGAATAGGACTGCATCTGACTTCTCATCTACTAGCTGTGTGACTCAGGCAAGTATATTCACCTCTCTGTTCCTCAGTTTCCTCATTTGTAAAATGAGGATGACAATGGCACCCACCAGCATGCAAAGAGCCTGGCACTGAATGAGCCTGGTGCACTGCAGGCCCTCAATGCAAAGAAGCCACCTCTCCGCCCCCAGCAGGCTGGATCTGGCTGGCCCTGAGTCTATGGCAGCGGGACAAGGCCGACTGTGAAGCCTGGCATGCTTTACTTACCAGCTAAAAAAAAACAAAAAAACAATACCCTCTACAGTTTCCAGCTTTGGTTTACAAAAACAACATACAACCATTCAAACCTCGCTTTTAATTTCAGAAATGGCACCCCAGCCTGAGAAATGGCAGGGCTCGCTTCCAATGGGAGTTCTTGGCAGGAGTGAATCCCAGAGCCGTATGCACTGAACCCCTAGGGAGATCCACGGCCCTGCAGTGCTTGGGCCCTTGGCTGGCAGAGCCAAATCCATGCCTGGCTCCAGAAGCTCAGGCAGGAGGATGCTTCCATTCATTTCCCAGGAAATCTGCCAGTTTTGCAGGAGGCAGGGGGACCAGAGTCCTCTCTTGGCAGAAAGGAGCATCTAAAGGCTCAGAGTCAAAGGCTTTTCTGAATGAACGCCTCCCGTGCCTCAGAACCTCTACCCAAGAAAGTCCAAGACACTTAAAAGGACATTTAAAGTCCTTCTCCATCCCTCTCTACAGCTTCAGCCTCCCCTACTTCCTGCTTTCTCTGCTTGCAGCAGGAGCCACCTGTGGTTCCCTGTACACATCATTTCTCCCTTTGGTCTTTGTTCCTGCTGGTCCCTCCACCCTTCTCTGCCTGGCTACATTCACCCATCAGCTTTGGCATCACCACCTCCAAAAAGCCTTCCAGGATTTTTCATAGTGTAGAGGACTCGGAACTAACATTCCTAAGTACCCACCAGGTGTCAGATACTATGTTAGGTGTTTGTACACATCAGCTCATTGAGTCCTCCCACCCACCATTAAATAGGAATGAGTGGCTTCTTTTTGCAGATAAAGAAGTTGAGGTTAGATTCAAAGTGGTTAAGTAACCTGCCCAAGATCATACAGCAAGCAATGCTGCCCCCTTTTAATCCCCCGCAGGCCCTTAGCAGAGCCCAGAAGGTTTTAAATTACCCTCATTCAGCTGGGGCTGCAGGATGATGTCCACTGAGCTACCTAGAAGACACCTTACACTAAAACTAACTCCAGATGGATTAAAGACTTAAACATAAGACCTAACATCATAAAAACCCAAAAGAAAATCTAGGCAAAACCATTCGAGACATAGGTACAGTCAAGAGCTTCATGACTAAAACACCAGAAGCATTGGCAACAAAAGCCAAAATAGAGAAATGGGATCTAATCAACTCCATAGCTTCTGTACAGCAAAAGATACAGTCATTAGAGTGAATAGGCAACCAACAGAATGGGAAAAAATTTTTGCAATCTACCCATCTGACAAAGGGCTAATATCCAGAATCTACAAAGAACTAAAACAGATTTACAAGGAAAAAAGAAGCCCATTCAAAAGTGGGCAAAGGATATGAACAGACACTTTATAAAAGAAGATATGTATGAGGCCAACAAACATGAAAAAATACTCACCATCACTGGTCATTAGAGAAATGCAAATCAAAAGTACATTGAGATACCATCTCATGCCAGTTAGAATGGCGATCATTAAAAAATCTGGAGACAACAGATGCTGGAGAGGATGTGGAGAAATTGGAACACTGTTTCATGGTTGGTGGGAGTGTAAATTAGTTCAACCATTGTGGAAGACCGTGTGACAATTCCTCAATGACCTAGAAATAGAAATTCCATTTGACCCAGCAATCTCATTACTGGGTATACATCCAAAGGATTATAAATCGTTCTATTATAAGGACACGTGCACACGAATGTTCTTTGCAGCACTGTTTACAATAGCAAAGACTTCGAACCAAGCCAAATGTCCATCGATGATAGACTGGACAGAGAAAATGTGGCACATATACACCATGGAATACTATGCAGCCATAAAAAACGATGGGTTCATTTCCTTTGTAGGGCCATGAATGGACCTGGACACTATCATTCTCAGCAAACTGACACAAGAACAGAAAATCAAACACTGCATTTTCTCACTCACAGGCGGGTGTTAAACAGTGAGAACGCATGGACACAAGGAGGGGAGCATCACACTCTGGGGTTTGTGTGGGGGAACTAAGGGAGGGACTGCGAGTGGGTGGGGGGTTGGGGAGGGATAATGTGGAGAAATGCCCGATATATTTGATGTTGAGGAAGGCAGCAAAGCACATTGCCAAGTACATACCTATGCAACAATCTTGCATGTTCTTCACATGTACCCCAAAACCTCAAATGGAATAAAATATATTTTAAAAAAAAGAAGTGCCTCCATGTGGAACTCTAAGTCCAATTAAACCTCTTTTATTTCCCCCGTCTCATGTCTTTATCAGCTGTGTGAAAATAACTAATACAATATCCTGAAAAATATGTGCCTATACTAAAGGAAAGGCATAAGCAGAATTGTTCACAACAGTCTTCTTCAAAATAAGGCCAAACCAGAACCAACTCAATATTCATTAACATTACACTAAACATACCATGTCATATTTACAGAATGGTAAATAATACTACTGTCAATAATAATAATAAAACACTGTTGCCTGTGAACACTTGAATGAATCTCATAGATGTAAGGTTCAACAACAGGGCCCAGACATAAAAAATACATTTCCGTAATGTTCCTTTTTTTTTTTAATGTTACTTGAATATGACCCTCTTTGACACAATCAATCAACCTTCATTTATAGAAGTCAAAATAGCACCGTGTTCTCTGAGGCAAATATACCTGAAACAGGCATAAGGGAGCATTTGGCATGTTATAAGTGTTCTAGATCTTGATGTGAATTGGGTTCGTGAAGGTTTATACATGTGCAAAAATTCATTAATGTTTATACTCAAATCCAGTTAAGAGCAGTAATATTATTTTATATTTCAACAGAGCAAAAGAAAACATCAAAGAACTAGACATGATAAAATAAGACATACCAAGTATAGTGGTTCATGCCTGTAGCTCTAGCTTCTTGGGAAGCTGAGTTGGGAGCATTGCTTGTGCTTAGGCATTTGCATCATGCCTGGATAACATAGGGAGAACCCATCTCTAAATAGAAACAAAAACAAGACATATAGAGAAGTTTGAGAATAAAATATAGATAACAGAATAAAACCCACATTAATATATATCTTAGAATTCTCTGAATGTAGTATAATTGTAAATATAATTGCTGTATATGTAGAAATAAATTCAAAGGTTAGTAATATGAGCATAACAATAGAAAATATTTTAAAATATTAAAAATTTTCCAACTAAAAATATACTAAAGTGAATTGCTTAATGAATGGTTTCAATAGCAAATATTTGATAGCTAAATAGTAAATTGAAAAATATATGAGAAAATAGCATACAATCTGAAGAAAAAATACAGAAAAAAGGCAATGAAGAAGCTTATAGAGCTCAAGGTGAAATTAGACTTCACAAGGAGAGAAAAGACAGAATAGAGTAGAAGCTACTGAAGAAATAAAGGCCTGTAATTTTTCAGAGCAGATTAAAGGTATCAAGTTACATATTGGAGAAGAGCTATGAATCTGAAACAAGATATAAGAAAACATGTTTAGGCAGATAATAGTAAAAAGACTAAAAAAACAAATATTAAAGAAAGGTCCTAAAAACTGAAAGAGAACAAAAATCATTTCCTCTCAAAGTAGCAATACTATTTCTACCTTCTAAATAAAGGCAATAAAATTCCAAAGAAAATAGAATAATATAATCTAAATGCTAAAAGGAAATAATTGCCAATCTATGCTACTTAATCCAGCAAAAAATATTCTTTAATAATGAAGAAAAGAAAACCAGACAGGACATCAATAAGAAAATACAGGACTTGAACGATACTATAATCAGTTGGACTTAACAGACACATGCAAAGCACTGCACCCAACAGTAATAATAAAAACACTTTCTCAATGCATATGGAACCTTCTCCAAGATGCAACATATGTTAACAATACATGAGTTAAGAAAAAGTTGTTTAGGTAGATAAAATACAGGAGTCTTCAGTAAGGTTTTCCTTTTAATAAAAAGCAGCCCCAAAATAATTCTTTTCCAACAAATACCAGCCTGTATAATGGGCTTGTGGACATAGACAAGCACGCTGGAAGCTTGCACAGGTGAATGCCATCCGTTGTGCCAATATGAAAAGACTACCTGGGACTAGGCATGTTCAAAATGGCAGCTACATCTTCTCTTTGCCAGCCATGTGTACAGTAAGGAGCAGGCAACATGGCGTCAGTCAAGCAACGACCCCACTTGTGTAAGAAGAAGATTAGGTTGGGGTGGCCAGCTTCCCCATGTACTATGTAAACCTCACACCTGGTCCAACCAATCTGTGGGCCCTGTGTAAATTAGGCACTGCCTCCTCAAGCCTGTCTACAAAATCTATTGCACTCTGCCATTGGGCAGAATTCTTATTTGGATGTCCCTCTCTCTCATAAGAGAGAGAGCCATTCTTCTTTCTCTTTCTTTTGCAAATAAAACCTCTACTCCTAAACTCACTCTTTGTGTGTGTGTCCATGCCCTTAGACTTCTTGTTGCAATATGATGAGCCTCAGGTATTTACGTTAGACAATGCAGTCTCATACTGGGGACTCATTCAGGATCCCAAGGTACATTCATTGGAATGGTGAATACAGGAGTGGACATTTCAAAATCATTCTCTTGCCTTGGTCTGGAGAGCACATGGCATGTCAAAGTCATTCTGTGCCCTTAGTCGGGAGATCACAAAGCATTTCAAGGTCACCAGCGCCCTCTATTGGAAGAGGAATCCTCTCTATAAGGCACATTGTTGGTCCTCTGCTGAAACACACTAGCCTCCCAATTCTCTTTTTGTGCCCCTCAACTAGAGACCAGGCTTCATCTTGCTTCTGTGAACAGAAAACTCTCCCTTCAGCAACTAGGAGTAAATTGTCCTCCAAAACCAAATTTTAGTTTCAATACTGTCCCATCAGCTAGGAAACTGCCATTCAGGCCCTATGTTCTTTTAAGGCACCTATTCTGCTCCCTATTAAAATGTTACTTAAATAGTAAGGGGATTTTAAGTCTGAAAGTTAACCAGAACCATTCCTTAAGGGTAAATACTTTACCATGGGCCATAATATCTAGACTAGAAAAACAACTTCCAGGGTGTATTAGTCTGTTTTCACACTGCTGATAAAGGCATATTCAAGACTAGGAAATTTACAAAGAAAGATATTTAATTAGGCTCATAGTTTCACATGGCTAGGGAAGCTTCACAATCATGGCAGAAGGCAAGGATGAGCAAATCACACCTTACATGGATGATGGCAGGCAAAAAGAAGAATTTGTGCAGGGAAATTCCTCTTTTTAAAACTATCAGATCTCATGAAACTTATTCACTATCACAAGAACAGCATGAGAAAATCCTGCCCTCATGATTCAGTTACCTCCCACCAGGCCCCTCTCACAACACATGGGGATTGAAGATGTGATATCAGTGGGGACACAGCCAAACCATATCATTTCACATGTGGTCCCTCCCAAATCTCATGTTCTAACACTTCAAAACCAATTATGCCTTTCCAACAGTCCCCCCGAGTCTTAACTCATTTCAGCATTAACTCAAAAGTACCTAGTCCAAAGTCTTTTCTCATCCAAGACAAGGCAAGTCCCTTCTGCCTATGAGCCTATAAAATTGAAACAAATAACTTACTTCCTAGATACAATGGGGGTACTGGCATTGCATAAATACAGCCATTCCAAATGGGAAACATTGACTAAAACAAAGGGGCTACAGGCCCCATGGAAGTCCAAAATCCAGTGGGCCAAATATTAAAGCTCCAGTGATCTCCTTTGACTCCAGTGTCACACATCTAGGTCACACTGATGCAAGAAGAAGGTTCTCAAGGTCTTGGTCAGACCCACCCTGTGGCTTCGCAGAGTACAGTCTCCCTCCTGGCTGCTTTCATAGGCTAACACTGAGTGTGACTTCTTTTCTAGGTGCATGGTACAAGATGTTGGTGAATCTACCACTCTGAGGTCTGAAAGATGGTGGCCCTCTTCTCACAGCTCCACTAGGCAGTGCCCCAGTAGGGATTTGGTGTGGAGGCTCCAACCCCACATTTTTCTTTTGCACTGACCTAGCAAAGGGTCTCCATGACAGCCCCACCTCTGTAGCTAACTTCTGTCTGGACATTCAGGCATTTCCATTCCTCTTCTGAAATTTAGGTGAAGGTTCCCAAATCTGTTCTTGACTTCTCTGCACTGGCAGGCTCAATACCATGTGGAAGCTGCCAAGGCTTGAGGCTTATATCCTCTGAAGCCACAGCCTGAGCTCTTTGTTGGCCGCATTCAGCCATGGCTGGAGTGACTGGGATATAGGGCACCAGTTCCTAAGCTGCACACAGCATGGGAACCCCAAGCCGAGCCCACAAAACCACTTTTTCTTTCTAGGCCTCTGAACTTGTGATGGGAGGAGTTGTCACGAAGACCTCTGACATGCCCTGGAGACATTTTCCCCATTGTCTTGAGGATTAACTTTTGGCTCCTCATTACTTATGGAAATTTGTGTAGCAGGTTTAAATTTCTCCTCAGAAAATGGGATTTTCTTTTCTATTGTATTGTCAGACTGCAAATTTTCTGAACTTTTATGCTCTGTTTTTCTCTTTAAACTGAATGCCTTTAACAGTACCCAAGTCATATCCTGAATGCTTTGCTGCTTAGAAATTACTTTGGCTGGATATCTTAAATTATTTCTCTCAAGTTCAAAGTTTCATAAATATCTAGGTCAGGGGCAAAAAACTGCCAGTCTCTTTGCTAAAACATAACAAGAGTCACCTTTGTTCCAGTTCCCAAGTTTATCTGCATCTGAGATCACTTCAGTCTGGACCTTACTGTTCATATCACTATGAACATTTTTGTCAAAGTCCTTCAACAAGTCTCTGGAAGGTTCCAAATTTTCCACATTTTCCTGTCTTCTTCTGAGCCCTGTAAACTGTTACAACCTCTGTCTGTTACCCAGTGTCAAAGTTGCTTCCACATTTTGGGTTATCTTTTCTGTAGCGCACCACTCGACTGATGCCAATTTATTAGTCCATTTTCACACTGCTGATACACACCTGAGACTGAGAAGTAAAAGAAGTTTTAATGGAATTATACTTCGATGTGGCTAGAAAGGCCTCACAATTATGGCAGAAGGCTAAGAGGAGCAACAGGCCAAAAAGAGTTGTCCAGAGAAACTCCAATTTTTAAAACCATCAGCTCTCATAAGACTTATTCATTATCACAAGAACAGCAAAGGAAATGACTGACCCCATGATTTAATTACCTTTCACCAGGTCCCGCTTATACCTGGGAATTCAAAATGAGATTTGGGTCAGGACACAGCCTAACCATATCATGGGGGAACCATCTGAGGCAGCTACTGAGTGTTGTTTCAGCCCTTCCAATCTCATATCTGGGGACACCTCCCATTGTACCATCAGCTCCTTTACCCCCACCACCTCCAAAACTCTCCACTCCCCTAGCTTTACATTTATGCCTACAGGAAATGCCCAACAGAGGTGATGCCACTATAAGCTCCCTTCTTATTGCAGGACCTTAGGCAAATAAAGGGAGACTTAGGCCAATTTTGTGATGACCCTATAAGGTACATAGAAGCTTTCTAAAACTTAAGTGTTTGACCTCTTGTGGAGGGTTGCTATGCTGCTCCTAAGCCAAACCCTAACCACAGCTGAAAAGCAAGAAGCTCTGCAGGCAGCAGGGAAATTCGGAGATGAGCAGTATGTCTTCTCTAGTGGGCAAAAAAAGGAAAAGATAATATAGGGAAGGTGAAGAAATAGTGGAAACACCATTCCCAATAAGAAAAGAGGCAATATCTTTTGACAGACAACCCTAATTGTAACTTCAATGACACCACAGATGAATTTAAAAAGAAACAGTTTCTATGTGCATATTGGAGGGCCTATGAAGAATTAGGGCCAAACATCTTAATTACTCTAAACTGTTTGTGATAGACCAAAAGTCAGATAAGAATCCTATAGCCTTTACAGAAAGTCTGAGAGAGGCACTAATAAAGCACACCTTTTTATCCCCCAATTTAGTCGAGGGACAGCTCATCCTAAATGAAAAGTGTATTACACAGGAAGCTCCTAATAATAGAATGGAACTACAGAGGCAGGCTATAGGATCATATAGCACCTTGAAGAACCTCCTGAGGGTGGCCATCATAGTCTTATTATAGGGACCAGGAGGAGGCCAAGGAGAAAGAGAGGACATAAAAGAGAACAGAGTCTCCAGTAACTGCTTTGCAACCTTGCAAACTCCATGATCCCTGAGGTGCATCCATTAGTTGCTATCAGTGCAGACAGTCAGGGTAGTTTAAGGAGTGCCCAGGCAGCAAGAAGAAACCACCATGACCCTGTCCAGAATGTAATGTGGACCACTGGAAATTGGACTGCCCCCAGAGATAAAGGTCACTGGGTTCAGAACCAGTCCCACAGATGATCCAACTAGACTGATGTGTCCTGGGGCTCAAACCTCTGGCTTCAGCAGCTCAAGCTGCAATTACAGCACAGGAGCCCCAGGTGATTCTGAAAATTGAAGAAAGGTAGACCTCCTCCTGGATGCTGGAGCAAGCCTCTCTCTTCACCTTTCTAATCCAGGCCTTCTATCTTGCCATAAGTGTGAGGGCCATCTTAGAAAAATAACTGATATTTTTCTCAACCCCTTAGTTGCAGTTTGGGGGACCTATTATTTACACACGACTTTTCAATCATACCTGAAAGTCCCACTCCTTTATTAGGCAGAGACATTTTGACTCACACGGGGGCCAACAACTTTATAGCTCCAGGACAAACTCTTTGTCTCCCCTCTGGTGGAACTAATATCAATCCAGAAGTGTGAGCAACCCAAGGAAGAGTAGGTGAGCAGTAACCACTAGGCCAGTCCAGATCTATCTTAAGGGTCTCACTTCTTCTTTCAATCAAAAACAATACCCCCGAAAGACAGAGGTTAGGAAAGGGCTAGAAGCCATTATTAATAAACTGAAGATGCAAGACCGCCTCAAACACTTAAAAAGCCCCTTCAACACCCCGATATTAGGAATGCAAAAATCCCAATAGGGAATGGAGACTAGTTCAGGACCTCTACCTCATTAATGAGGCCATAGCCCCAATCATCCAGTAATATCTAATCCCTATTCCGTGCTAACCCCAATACCAGAGGGAACTAAATAATTTGCAGTCCCAGATTTAAAAGATGCTTTTTTTCTGTATATCATCACATCCTGACTCTCGATACATTTTTGCCTTAGAAGATCCCTCTGGCCAAATTGCCCAGTTAACATGGACAGTGCTGACTCAGGGATTTTGAGACACTCCTCGTTTGTTTGGACAGGCACTATCAAAATACCTCTTTGAGGTTTTTCATCCTCAGGTCAGGGTCTTGCAATATGTGGGTGATATACTGCTCTGTGCTCCAACTGAGGAAACTTCTCAGGAAAGCACTGAAATTCTTAATGTATTAGCTTACAGAGGATATAAGGTTTCAAAATATAAGGCCCAGCTTTGCAAAATCTCAGTGAAGTATTTGGGTGTAGGGCTGTCTGAAGGGATCAGAGCATTAGGGGAAGAAAGGATTAAGCTCATTTTCTCCTTTTCCCTCCTCAAAACCCTAAAGCAACTAAGATTTTTGGACATTAAAGGATTGTACAGACTATGGATACCTGGGTATGGTGAGATAGCATGTCCTCTACATCATCTCATAAAAGAAACGCAAGTGTCTAAAACTCTTCTCTTAATCTAGGAATCTGAAGCTCAAAAGACCTTTAACCAGTTAAAACAAGGCTTGCTTAAGGCACCAGCCCTCAGTCTTCTTGTAAGGAGGGGCTTCAATCTGTAAGTATCAGAAAGAAAGGGAATGGCCCTGGGAGTTTTATTGCATGCCTGAGGATGAGCTCAACATCCAGAGGTTTATCTGAGGAAGAAACTTGATATGGTGGCTAAAGAATGGCCAGCATGCCTCTGAGAGATTGCCATCGTGGCTTTACTGGTCCCAGATGCCTACAAATTAACCCTGGGAAATGATTGAGCTGTTTACACCCCACATAATGTGGCAGGATTACTGTCCTCTAGGGGAAGCCTTTGGCTAACAGATAGCCAGCTCCTTAAATATCAAGCTATCTTATTATAGGGTTCCACCATCCAGGTAAAAACTTGCTCTTGCCTAAACCCAGCCAATTTTCTCCCTGAGATAACAGTGGAACCTAAACATGACTTGAACAAGTTGTGGTATAGACCTATGCAGCCAGGGAGGATCTCAGAGGAACTTTCTTAGAAAATTCATACTGGACCGTCTTTATGGATGGAAGCTCCTTTGTGGAACAAGGAGTCCATAAGGTGGGATATGGAATAGTCACTCTGAATTATGTTATTGAAAGTGCATCTCTCTCTTCAGGTCCAAGCACTCAACTAGCTGAACTGATAGCTCTTACAAGAGCACTTGAATTAAGCAAGGAAAAGGTAGCTAACATTTACACTGACTTCAAGTATGCTTTCTTAGTTCCCCATGCTCATGTTGCCATTTGGAAGGAAGGACACTTTCATACTGTCAATGGATCCCTTATAAAATACCATCAGGATCAGATGATTGCAGAATCATGGCATTACTTCTGAGGCCTCTGTTCTATTCAATTAATCTATATCTCTGTTTTGGTACCAGTACCGTGATGTTTTGATTACTGTAGCCTTGTAGTATAGTTTGAAGTCAGGTAGCTTGATGCTTCCAGCTTTGTTTTTTCTTGCTCAGGATTGTCTATTATACTGAATGGGCAAAAACTGGAAGCATTCCCTTTGAAAACTGGCAAAAGACAAGGATGCCCTCTCTTACCACTCCTTTTCAACATAGTATTGAAAGTTCTGGCCAGGGCAATCAGGCAAGAAAAAGAAATAAAGGATAGTCAATTAGGAAAAGAGAAAGTCAAAATTGTCTCTATTTGCAGATGACATGATTGGATATTTGGAAGACCCCATGGTCTCAGCCCAAAATCTTCTTAAGCTGATAAGAAACTTCAGCAAAGTCTCAGTATATGATATCAATGTGCAACAAGCATTCCTATACACCAATAACAAACAGAGATCCAAATGATGAGTGAACTCCCATTCACAATTGCTACAAAGAGAATAAAACACCTAGGAGTACAACTAACAAGAGATGTGAAGGACCTCTTCAAGAAGAATGACAAATCACTGCTCAAGGAAATAAGAGAGGACACAAACAGATGGAAAAAACATTCCATGCTCATGGTTAGGAGGAATCAGTATTGTGAAAATGGCCATACTGCTGAAAGTAATTTATAGATTCAATGCTATTTCCATCAAGCTACATTGACTTTCTTCACAGAATTGAACCACCTTAAATTTCAAATGGAACCAAAAGAGAGCCCACAACCATCTGATCTTTGACAAATCTGACAAAAACAAACAACAATGGAGAAAGGATTCTCTATTTAATAAATGGTGTTGAGAAAACTGGCTAGCCATATGCAGAAAGCTGAAACTGGATCTCTTCCTTACACTTTATACAAAAATTAACTCCAAATGGAATAAAGATTTAAACATAAGACCTAACACCATAAAAACCCTAGAAGAAAACCTAGGCAGTACCATTCAGGACATAGGCGTAGGCAAGGACTTCATGACTAAAACACCAAAAGCAATGGCAACAAAAGCCAAAATAGACAAATGGGATCTAATTAAACTTAAGAGCTTCTGTACAGCAAAAAAACTACCATTAGAATGAACCAACAACAAAAGAATGGGAAACAATTTTTGCAATCTACCCATCTGACAAAGGGCTAATATCCAGAATCTACAAAGAACTTAAACAAATTTACAAGAAAAAAAAAAGCCATCAGTGAGCATGGGATATGAACAGACACTTTTCAAAAGAAGACATTTATGCAGCCAACAAACATATGAAAAAAAGTTCATCATCACTGGTCATTAGAGAAATACAAATCAAAACCACATTGAGCTACCATCTCACACCAGTTAGAATGGTGATCATTAAAAAGTCAGGAGACAACAGATGCTGGAGAGGATGTGGAGAAATAGGAACACTTTACACTGTTGGTGGGAGTGTAAATTAGTTCAATCATTGTGGAAGACAGTGTGGTGATTCTTCCCAGATCTAGAAATAGAAATATCATTTGACCCAGCAATCCCATTACTGGGTATATACCTAAAGGATTATAAATTATTCTATTATAAAGACATGCACACATATGTTTATTCCTTAACTGTTTACAATAGCAAAGACTGGGAACCAACCCAAATGCCCATCAATTATAGACTGAATAAGAAAATGCGGCACATATACACCATGAAATACTACACAGCCATAAAAAAAGATGATCTCATGTCATTTGTAGGGACATGGATGAGGCTGAAAACCATCATTCTCAGCAAACCGACACAAGAACAGAAAACCAAACACCACGTTTTCACTTGTAAGTGGGTGTTGAACAATGAGAACACATGGACACAGGGAAGGGAACATCACACACCAGGGCCTCTTGGGGCTTGTATTGACTCGGAGTGGGATAGCTGGGGGTGGGGGTATTGGGGAGGGAGAGCATTAGGAGAAATACCTAATGTAGATGAAAGAGGGATGGATGCAGCAAACCACCATGGCCTGTGTATACCTATGAAATAAACCTGCATGATCTGCACATGTACCCCAGAACTTAAAGTATACTAGAATAAAAAATAAATAAATACCATCAGGAAATTAAGTTATTATCCTCAATTTTCCTTACATAAGAGGTAGCAGTTAATCATTGTAAGGGACATCAGAATGGAGTAGGTAAAATAGCCAATGGAAACAAGTTAGCTGATCAGGCTGCCAAGTCAGCAGCAAGCAAGCCTCAGGACATCAGCGCACTTTCAGCCCCTTTAATCTGGGAAGGCTTAGTAGAAATTTAACCTCAGTACTCGCCTGCAGAAATGGAATGGGCCACTTCTTTAGGGTACACTTTCCAGTCCTCAGAATGTTTACAATCAGAGGATGGCAAGTTCCTCTTGCCAGCCTGCAGCCAATGGAAAGTCCTTAAAACTCTTCACCAAGCGTTCCGCTTGGGAAAGGATAAAACTTATCAGTGTGTCCAGAGATTGTTTTCAGGAAAGAGCTTATTAAGAACAGTCAAACATGACGTTACTGGTGGTAAAGTCTGTCTTAAAAATAATTCCCTTAACAAAGGGCTCCTTACTTCTCAAACCCAAAGGATGGGAAGCTATCCAGGGGAGGGCTGGCAAATAGACTTCACACACATTGCCAAAGATGAAGGGCATCCAATACCTCCTGGTATTGGTAGACATTTTCACTAACTAGGTAGAAGCACTTCCACGCCATACAGAAAAAATCCTCTGAGGTAATAAAAGTGTTAATTAATGAAATTATTCCCTGTTTTTTCTACCTAAGTACCTACAAGTGACAACAGCTCCTCATTTAAGGCAGCAGTCACACAGGGCATCTCAAAGGCACTAGGCATACAGTATATACTCCACTGTGCTTAGAGACACCAGTCCTCAGGAAAGATAGAGAAGACAAGTAATATCATCAAAAGACACCTCAGGAAACTGTCCCATGAAATTCACCTTCTTTGGGTCACTATTCTTCTCATGGCTTTACTGTGAACATTAACTCAACTAGAAGAAGCCCAAGCCTAAGAAATAGGACCACGTTTATTTAACCCAGGAGATTTCATATTGGTAAAAGCTCTCCTTTCCCTCTCTACTTCCCTATGCCTAATCTAGAAAGGGTCCTGCATTGTTCTTCTTTCAATCCCCTCAGCAGTAAAAGTTACAGGTATCAGCTCTTGGATACATCACACTCAAGTCAGAGTCTGAAAGCTGAGAGAGGAAACCCTAACAACCTAGAGAAATGCCCTGGTTGTCAGTGTGAAGAAATAAGAGATTTCAAGCTGGAAATCATAAAAGATAAGTAAATGAGTAAGGGCTACTCATCCTACTTTGTCCCATCTTTACCTTACCAGATACATTTAGTCATTTCCACCTTTCCTCTTGAGATTCATTGCCAGGTATTAGAACTTTTCTTAATGCATACTTACAGGCAGACTTTAATTTTTCATGGGATTGCATTCGTAACTTCATAGACCCCCAAGGGAAATGTTATGTCTTGGTGAGTAAAATTTTAAATGGAAATTATCTATGACACCATACTTTCAGAAATTGCTATACTCACTCTATTATTTGCAGTGGGATTATATACTGTAGCACCTTCAAACTGAAACGTTAGACAGTTTCTATTGCTGTAGCATTTTACTTAATTATTATCCTTATAGCAGGGATAATAGTTACCAACAAAAAGGAAGCATAAAAGTTTTACTATCATTGAGTCTGCTAGAATTTTTTATTGAGTTTGGTAATATGTCACACCTTAGATATTCAAAGGTTATAAAGAAAAGAGATTTTACATAAGAAAGAATCTTTTAGGGTAAATTCTTATCCTAAAGAGAATAACTGGTGGTTTAAAAAGAGGAATGTTTGGGATAAGTCAGAAAGTTTAAGCATTTTATTTTTTTATTATTATTATACTTTAAGTTCTGGGGCACATGTGCAGATCACGCCAGTTTGTTACATAGGTATAACATGCCATGGTGGTTTGCTACATCCATCCCCCTGTTACCTACATTAGGTATTTCTCCTAATGTTATCCCTCCCCAATATCCTCACCCCCTGCTATCCCTCCTCTAGCTCTCGCACCCCCCAACAGGTCCTGGTGTGTAATTTTCCCCTCCCTGTGTCCACGTGCTCTCATTGTTCAACACCACTTATGAGTGAGAACATGCAGCATTTTCTGTTCTTGCGTTAGTTTGCTGAGAATGATGGTTTCCAGATTCATCCCTGTCCCTGCCAAGGACATGAACTCATCCTTTTTTATGGCTGCATAGTATTCCATGGTATATATGTGCCACATTTTCTTTATCCAGTCTATC
>CAUYLG010054091.1:0-11014 GCA_963573385.1 Cacajao melanocephalus | reverse complement strand
GGCTCCTCCGCCGGGAATCTCCTAGTCTGTGGGCAACAAAAATTCGTCTGAAAGTGCGGCGTCCACTCGCTCTCTGCGCTTTCACTGGGAGCTACAATCCTGAGCTGTTGTTAATCGGCCATCTTGGATCTCTCTCCACATATTTTTTTTTAATTTTAAAAATTTCCTTCCTTTTCAGCTCCTATTTTTTTTAGTGTATTTTTACCTTTTTGTAGATTTTACTAACCCACCTTCTGAAACATAGCAGTTTCCAGTCCAAGCAGCAAGTAATACAGAGTTCATTTCTTAACATGGTCACCAGAATAGAATATTAGCTCAGTTTTTGCTGCTGTATGTCAAGAATGATATTGTGCTGCCTTGATTTGCATCAGACAGCCTACAAATGTGAATAAGCACCTGTTACTTTATTTACTGGCTTTTGTATTTTTTTCTCTGATTATTTTTATTTATAAGCTTTGACCAATTTTTTTGGATTCTCTTTTCTTATTAATCTGTAGGAATCGTTTAAACAACTATAACATTTACCCTTTTTGCTAATGTGTGTCAATATTCCTCCCATCAATTGTATTTTAACTTTATTATATCTTTTGCCATACAGAAATATTTAATTTTATTTAGAATAGATCTTTTATTTTATATTTCTGGAATTCATGTTTTATGACAAGTAATAATTCTGACCACAATACTATGTATATATTCTCCTAATATTTATTTTAATGCATTTTGTTATTTTGTGTTATTGCTTAGATTTTAAATTTACTTAGATGTACCTTTTTACATGGGATGAAGAAGAATTTTAGTGTTCTTTCAATTATATAGTGAACAATTTGCTTGAATTCTCTGAGCTTCACTTTCCTCATCTGTGAAATAGGTACAATAATACCTACCTCATAGGAGTACTTTAAGGATAAAAATAAGATAATGTCAAAATGCATATTATATATCTAGGCATATGGTTTACACTCCATAAATGGTGGATATTATTTTATGTGATAGTGTAGTGGGAAAAATAGTAGTAGGAAACAAATATGTTAGTCCAACTCTCTGAGACTGAGATTCATAAATTAAAAAATAATCTTTCTTATAGAATAGATGTAGAATTAATTAGATAATATGCAAAGCTACTAGTGTGTACCAGGTAATCAAAAAATGGTAACTAATTATTCCATTGTTATTCTTTCTACTGTTAATAATACCATTACTAGCAGTATTATTGCCACCAATACCAGCAGGCATTGAAGTCACTTGTAAGTTAGGACTCAGGACACTTGGGTTTCCAAGCTTCTTGCACTGACTGGCTGTGCACCTATAGACAATTAATTTATCTAGGTTTCCATTTCTCTCTCTCTCTTCACACACACACACACACACACACACACACACACACACACACACAATGAAGGGATGGGCTGAGTGAAAGTCACAGCTAAGCTGCTGGTATTACCACTGAGCAAACAGCTGCCTAGTTACATTAATTTTTAGAATAGGATGTAGAAACCCAACAGAGAAAATATGCCTGTGGGCTTCCGGTTTGCCATTTCAGATGAAAATACCTAGAGTTTGGACTTGAAATAAATAAAGACATAAATTAACTTGGAAATGACAGTGATTATGTGACATATTTTTAAAATATCTGACTTTCTGTAAATATAATTATTTCTTCTCAAGGCCTCCTTTAAAAGCCCCCAATTTAATTAGATGTACCTATGGTAAAAATATAGAAAAAGAATAAACATAAAAACTTACTTTTTTTCTTTATCATCCAAGAACAATTTGTTTTTAGGGGTCTTTTACTTCTATGAGTAATAAATGACAGAAACAATTTGGTTATTCTAGACCAACTCTTTACTCAACTTTGTAGGAGCCTTTGATGAATAAGATGTCAGGTTTAAAAGGGAAATAAGATATAATGCACTTAAATTCTGTACTATTATAGCTTCTATTAATAATCTATTTGAGAAAATAGCCCTAACATCATAAAAGCCAACCTCTTTCTGAAAAGTCTAGGGTATATACAGTAGCATTGCTTTGAAGAGGAAACTATTCTCCTTTTAATAATGACAATGTTGCAACTATAACAGGACTTTTGAAATTATCCTTAAAGATACTGTGGTACTTGAATATTGAATATGGAACTAGAAAAACAATGTATCATTAGGAGTCCATTTTGGCTTGCCATTCTTTCTGTATTTTGCTTAAGGCCAAATGGCTACATCATGGAATTGCAGCGCCTGACCTGACAGCATTACTTCTCCCGTGTGTCTGTGCAATGATTTGTTGATATCTTACTAAGCTATCACTGGAAAGTGATGTCCTAAAGAAGGTCAAATGTGCAGTCAGAGACTCAAAACAGTGAGCTGCAAGGGCAGTGTGCTGCTGGGGGAAATTAAATGTTCTCCTGTTTTAAACATTGCAAAGTTATGAAAGCTATGAATGTATATAAATATTTTTCCAACAGAATATTTTAAATGCACTGATGTATTCTGCATGTATGATCCCTAGACCTGTATACCATTATATAATTCTCAATGACTATGTGACCTTTAGGCCATACAGAATAAATACATGTTCCAAGAAGTTTTAAATGTTATTTATTGTGAAAAAAATAAAAAAAAAAAACGAATCTAAAGTGCACCAAAAAGAGGCTCCAGCTAATTCCCTGAGAATTGAGATAATGGATATCATTGGGCAATCATTAGCACAAATAGGTCTGCATGTTCTTGGAGATTTCTGTAAAGTAAAATACACGATGGATCAGCATTGAAATTCCACATGCCAGCTGTCCCTGGCTCCCCGCTACTCTGCCCTTGGAGCCTGGCCTGCAGTTCCTGACTTTTCAGGACTCCATTTAGAGCAGGGAGCTTAATTTTGTTGACAGGGACAGAGTGAGAGCAGTGTTCCTGTTTCAGGGTCTTATTTTCACAGATGTTTCAATGATCAGCCTATCATTTTATATTCTTTTTCTCAATACATTGTTTCATCTATACCATCACCACACTACAGCATCACCATCACCACAATCACTGCTACCACCATCACCACCACTACCATTACCACCACTACCATCACTACCACCATCACAACCACCACTGCCACCATCACTATAATCACAGCCATCACTATCACAACCACCACTGCCACCACTGTCACCACCACTATATCACAGCCACTGCCATCACAACCACCACTGCCACCACTATCACCATCACTACAATCACAGCCATCACTATCACAATCACCACTGCCACCACTGCCACCACCAGTATAATCACAGCCCTCACTATCACAACCACCACTGTCACCACTGTCACCACCACTATAATCACAGCCCTCACTATCACAACCACCACTGCCACCACTGTCACCACCACTATATCACAGCCACCGCCATCACAACCACCACTGCCACCACTGTCACCATCACTATAATCACAGCCATTGCCATCACAACCACTACTGTCACCATCACCATCACTACAATTACAGCCATCACTATCACAACCACCACTGCCACCACTGTCACCATCACTATATCACAGCCACCGCCATCACAACCACCACTGCCACCACTGTCACCACCACTATAATCACAGCCATTGCCATCACAATCACCGCTGTCACCATCAGTATCACAACAATTACAGCTACTGCCATCACAACCACGACTGCCACCACTATCACCATCACTACAATCACAGCCATCACTATCACAATCACCACTGCCACCACTATCACCATCACTACAATCACAGCCATCACTATCACAATCACCACTGCCACCACTGTCACCATCACTATAATCACAGCCATTGCCATCACAGCCACCACTGCCACCCATCACCATCACTATCACCACGATTACCACAACCACCATCATGACCACCACTGCTATCACTGTCACCATCACTATCCCCACAATCACCAAAACCACCATCATGACCACCACTGCTATCACTGTCACCATTACTATCACCACAATCACCATAACCACCATCACAACTACCACCACCACTGTCATCATCACTAATACCACAATCACAACCACTATCATGACCACCATTATCACTGTCATCATTACTATCGCCACAATCACCACAACCATCATCATGACTACCACCATTGCCACTGTCACCATCACTATCACCACAATCACCACAACCATCATCATGACCACCGCTGCTATCACTGTCATCATTACTATCACTACAATCACCACAACCACCATCACAACTACCACCGCCACTATCACCATCACTAACACCACAGTCACAACAACCACCATCATGACCACCACTGCCACTGTCACCACCAATATTACCGTAATCACCACCACCACCACCATCACCGCCACAATCACCAACACCACCATCACAGCCTTCACTGCTACTCTGTCACTATCACTGCATCACCATCATGATCATTACCACCACAACCATCACCACCACCATCACATCACCACCACCACAATCACCACTGTCACTACTGTTACCATCACTGTCACCACCATCCCCATCATCACTGCCACAATTAGTATCACCACCGCCACCACCATTAGTATCACTACCACCACTACTGCCATCACCATCATTACCACTGCCATCACTACCAACATCATCACCATCACCACCATCACCACCACTCTCATCACTGCTACCACCATCACCATTGTCACCATCACTCCCATCATGATCACCAACACACTAACATCACCGCTATGGTCATGACCACCGTCAGTAACATTAATTCTCACCTCGATGATCACAGTGTCTTCCAAAGTAGCCTCTCTGTGTCTAGCTTCTCATTCTCTCCAATCTTTCCCATGTTTTTTTGCCAGATTAATTATCCTACATCAAAGTTAGATTCATATGCCTTATATCCCTTCCTTGTTTAAAAGCTGAAGGTTTTTTTTGGTTTGTTTGTTTGTTGTTTTTTAAATTGAGGCAGTGTCTTGCTCTGTCACCCAGGCTGGAGTGCAGTGATGGGATCTTGGCTCACGGCAACCTCCGCCTCCTGGGTTCAAGTGATCCTCTTGCTTCAGCCTCCCGAGTAGCTGGGATCACAAGTGTCTGCCACCATGCCGGGCTAACTTTTGTATTTTTAGTAGATACAGGGTTTCCCCATGTTGACCAGGCTGATCTCAAACTCCTGACCTCAAGTGAATTTCCAAGGACTCCCTTCATTGTGCTTTATTCACCTGCAGAGGGCCCCACCTCCTGGCAGACCATTGATATTGGGGGCTTACTGCGGCTGAATACAGAGCATGCTCTTTGCAGCACTTGACTGCACCTGCTGTCTGATCCATCAATGGTCTACTGGGTGAGCGACTGCCTCCCCACCTCATGCCCTCTCAGTTCTCACTAACCTTCCTGCCGCTAATGGCTCCTGACCACCGCTGCCCTGATGGCCCTCACCTGGCTGATGGTGCTCATGGCTCGCATGTAGCTCTCATTCCTGGAGCGGAACTTTGGTGATGTGAGCAAGCCTGCAGGGTCGAGGCTGTCCAGGCTCCGGTTGATGGAGACTTCACTCACTGCCCTCAGGTAACTATGACTCCGGATCTGGAGTTTGGGTGAGTGTTCATTGGAGATTCTGGAAGGGAACAATGGAAGAGGTGCATTTAGTCACATTCCAAAATGCAGGAAGCAATACGATGTGGCACTGTATGTGGCAAACTGGGACAAATGACATAGATACCCTTCTATGATTGCTAAACTCCCCCACAGTGTATCAGAAGGAAGAACTTTTGACAGGAAATATGGCATTAGAGAGCAATTAACATTCTCTTCAATCATGAACTAATTGCCTCATTGACATATTCCTAGCCATCCTAGGAAGCAGATAATAGCAGCAATCGTCCTGCCCTGGAATTCTGACTTGTGTAATTTGTAAAGTTTTCTTTGTACCTATTTCTTTCCTGTGGCCATCTTTCTGTTTTTGGACTGTTTAGTAACAGCAAGTGGGTATATATCTATATCTATAGTTTTATCTCTCAATTTATTAATCTTCCTTTCTTCCTCTCCTTTCTTCCTTCTTCTCCTTCCCTTCTTCCTCTCCTTCCCTCCTTCCCTCCTTCCCTCCCTCCCTCCCTCCCTCCCTCCCTTCCTTCCTTCCTTCCTTCCTTCCTTCCTTCCTTCCTTTCCATCTTTAACTCTCTAATATACTTGAGACTGAACTTGGTGAATACAACTTACACCTTAGCCATTAAAAAGGCATACCTCTCAATCTTTATATGTAAAGACAAGTCATTACACACTTTGTACTGTTTGGATTTATTCTAAGATGCATTGTAAAATTATAAAAGTAGAAAATGCTAATTGCAAATAGCCAAGCTATACAGATATACATGAAGTGGAAAGTGGGTCCCCTGTCTCCCCTTGTTACTGTCTGTAGAATTCCATACATCTAGAAGAACTACTTATAGAAGTTTGGAGTATACTCTTCCTCAGTCTTTCTATTCATATATAATCAATTTAATGTTAATTGATTGATTGATTGATTGATTGAGACAGAGTCTTGCTTTTACATCCAAGCTGGAGTGCAGTGGTATGATCTTGGTTCACCGCAATCTCTGCCTTCTGGGTTCATGCAATTCTTGTGCCTCAGCCCCTGAATAGCTGAGACAACAGGCACACACCACCATGCCTGGCTAATTTTTGTACTTTTTGTAGAGACGGAGTTCTGCTATGTTGGCCAGGCTGGTCTTGAACTCCTGGCCTCAAGTGACCTGCCTGCCTCGGCCTCCCAAATTGTTGGCATTACAGGCATGAGCCACTGTGCCTGGCTAATGTCAGTTATTTTAAAAGTTTGTTTTCACATGGGGTTAGTGTGATTTTCCTTTCTTTATTAGATTTCCTTAGCTTTGGCAGTAACATTGTTCATAATTGCATAAATTAAAGTTGACAGGGAAAAAGATGTATGCCCCCACAGCTGCTATTATTTATTATCCTAGCCAGTGAGATTAGAAAATTTAAAAGAATAAGTAATATAAACATTGTAAAGAAAAAGGTAAGTTTTGAGTATTTACAAATTATTCAATCATCTATAAGATAAGAGAAAATCAACTGAAAACTATGAGAACTAATAAGGAAAATCCTCAAGGTAGTTCGATACAAGGTAACAATACATAAATTAACAGATTTTCCATGTAACATCCGATAAAATCTTAATAAAAAAATTCCCTTTAAAATGGCAAAACATAAAATACACAGATATTACAAAAAAGAAATGCACCAGAATTTTATGAAGAAAATAATAAAATTTATGAAAGGCAACAAATAAGTGCTAAGTGAATGCAAAAAAACCCCCCACAATTTTCATGTAAAAAACTTAAATTTTCCTTAAATCTATGTATAAATTTGATGTAATTGCAACAAAAATCTCCATATAAATTTTAACTTTTTTCTATTTTTGAGATGGAGTCTCACTCTGTCACCCAGTTTGGAGTGCAGTGGTGTGATCTTGGCTCACTGGAACCTCCACTTCCTGGGTTCAAGTGATTCTCCTGCCTCAGCCTCCCGAGTAGCTGGGATTACAGGCTCACGCCACCATGACCGATAATTTCTGTATTTTTAGTAAAGATTGGGTTTCACCATGTTGGTCAGGCTGGTCTCAAACTCCTGATCTCAAGTGATCTGCCCACCTTGGCTTCCCAAAGTGTTGGGATTACAGGTATAAGCCACTGCCCCATAAATCTCCATAGAAATTTTATTCAAATGTAACAAACTCATTTTAAAGCTTATATGAGGTTCATAGAAGCATTATTCATAAAAGACAAAAGGTGGAAGCAACCCAAATGTCTATCTAATGCTGAATGGATCAAAGGTGGTAAATGAACTATTTGGCTCAAAAACGAATGAAGTATGGATACACGCTACAACATAGATGAACTTTGAGAACATCATGCTAAGTGAAAGAAACCACATATTACAAAAGACCACATATTACATGATTCTACTACATGAAATATCCAGAATAGGCAAATCTCTAAAGATAGAAAGTAGATTAGTTGTTGACTAGAGCTGGGTGGGGAAGGGATAGGAAGATGGCAGCATTAGGAAGTGATATTTAAAGGGCATGGAGTTTCTTTTTGCGGTGATAAAAAGGTTCTAAAATTAGTTATAGTGTTGGTTGCACAACTCTGTGAAATACCAAAATCATTAAATTGTACACTTGAAAAAGGTGAATTATATGGTATGTGTATTATATTTCAACAAAGCTGTTGTAAAAAAATTGTATGAGTCCAGGCTGTGTGCAGTGGCTCACGCCTGTAATCTCAGCACTTTGGGAGGCCAAGGTGGGTGGATCACCTGCAGTTGGGAGTTCGAGACCAGCATGGTCAACATGGTGAAACCCCATCTCTACTAAAAATATAAAAATTAGCCGGGCATGGTGGCACATGCCTATAATCCTAGCTACTCGGGAGGCTGAGGCAAAATAATCATTGGAACCCGGGAGATGGAGGTTGTGGTGAGCTGAGATCACACCATTGCATTCCAGCCTGGGCAACAAGAGTGAAACTCTGTCTTAAAAAAAAAAAATCATGTGAATCCTCAAAATAATCAGATTTCCTTATGAAGGGAGTTTAGAAGGTAGACTAAACTGGGCAACACTAGAGAAAGAAAGCCAATCAAGGTAGTTGCAATGTTGCTAAAATGTAAACAAGGGAAAAGGGCTCAGCGGTGGTAGAGAGGAACAGACAGATTTGAGAATCCACATGAAAACTAAATGTGGATGATAAGTAAGGAGGTCTAAAGGGTCTAAGAACACCAGAAAATGAAAATAAATAAAAAACAAGGGGAGGAATGCCCTTTATCAGATCTCAGCTATACTCTGTTTTTTATTTTTTATTTATTTTTTTGAGATGGAGTCTTGCTTTATAGCCCAGGCTGGAGTGCAGTAGAGTGCTCACTGCAACCTCCACCTCCTGGGTTCAAGCGATTCTTGTACCTCAGCCTCCCGAGCAGCTGGGATTACAGGCACATGCCACCAAGCTGGGTTAATTTTTCTAGTTTTATATAGAAGGGGTTTCACCATGTTGGCCAGGCTGGTCTCGAACTTCTGACCTCAAGTGATCCACCCACCTTGGCCTCCCCAAGTGCTAGGATTACAGGTATGCACCACCACACCTGGCTAATTTTTGTATTTTAGTAGAGATGGGGTTTCATCATGCTGGCCAGGCTGGTCTCAAACTCCTGACCTCAAGTGATCTGCCTGTCTCAGCCTCCCAAAATGCTGGGATTACAGGCATGAGCCACCACACCTGGCCTCAGCTATATTTTATAGCTGCAATGATGTAAAAGGGTTGTGTCAGGAAAGCAACTGACAAATCAATAGAATAAAATAAGGACTCCAGAAACAGAACTAAATATGTATTTGAATATAATATATTGCAAAAGTGGCAACTGGAATAGGCAAGGAAAAAATCAAGTGTTTAATAGTGGAGTTAGAACCTTTGTGCATCCACTTGGGGAAAAATGAATTCCCAGCAAGCATATAGATTAAAAATGACAATATTTTAAAAACATAAAGTTCTGCAATATAGAAGATTATATTTTATAATCTCAATTTCTATGCTTAAACTATTTAAAGAGAAATTTATCCATGTTTTATGGAAACAAACAAAAAAACCTATAAAGCTTTATGGAAATCAATAAAGAAGGGCTAAAGAAATGCAAAGGAATGTGATAGAGAAAGCCTTTAGAAGCATCATGGTAAACTTAGACACCATAAAGAAAAAGGTGAATGAATGGAACTGCATAAAAATGTAAAACTTTTGTTCAGCCAAAGATGCTGTCAACAATGTTAAGAAGTACAGTCATTGAGTACGAGAACATATTTGCAACACTATGTAGCAAAAAGTGTTCACATGTATAATATTTAAATTAATAAATGAGTAAAGAATAATGCAACCAACACAATAAAAAATGGTCAAACCCTATAAAGAAGGAATCATAAGAAAACAAATATATCGATTCACATGAAAGTAAGTTTATATATTACCAAGCATATGACAAAATGCTTGATCTTGCTAGTAATTAGAAAAATGTTGATTTAAAATAACATACATTTACACATTACATCCATGTACATCCATCTCCATGGCCTCAAATTGTAAAGATAGTCCCTATATTCTAAGTGTCGTCTCGGTAGCAATATATACAATTTCATCTATTCTTAAAGCTTGTATTTTATATTATATACTTATATTATTATTATTATTGCCAAAATTATTTATAATAGCCAAAAAATATTCTTAATAATACTAGCCAAACTTACTTATATATAATAGCAAAAAAAATTATTAATAATACTAAACCCTGAGAATGTGATAAGCAACCACTTTCTGCAGTTGCACTAAGGGAGAAAACAAATTAAGACAGATCTAGAATATAATCTCAAAAGCAAATCTCTTATTGCATTTTACTGTTATAAAAGATAAACTAGGCCAGGGACAGTGTGGCTCACATCTATAATCCTAGCACTTTGGGAGGCCTGGGTGGGAGGATCCCTTGAGTCCAGAGCAGCCTGGGCAACAGAGTGAGACCTCGTCTCTATTTTTTAATATAAAAAAGCAAAAAAAAAAAAAACCTGTTTTAGAAATGTGCCCTATGGATCCTTCAGGTAGTGGTCAATCATGAAAATAGCTTTGCCAGGTCAAGGGTAATATTTTCCATGTGTTATGTGCTATTATGGTGATTGCGACTGTTGCGACTGTGTCTCTTTATAATACCAATGCCAAAAATTTAAACCAACAAACAAACAGAAAAATTCATTTTCCTTTTAACATCTTTTTTTTTTTTTTTTTTTTTTTTTTTTTTTTTTAATAAAAATTTATCCGTAGATGGAAGAATTATTAAAAAAAATCAAAATTATCATTATAAGTTTTTTGTTTTTTTGTTCTTTTTTTTTTTTTTTCTAACCCCTCAGGCATATATTTTTTTAAAAAAAAAAAAAAAAAAAAAAAAAAAAAAAAAAGATGTTAAAAGGAAAATGAATTTTTCTGTTTGTTTGTTGG
>CAUYLG010054090.1:0-112913 GCA_963573385.1 Cacajao melanocephalus | reverse complement strand
ATAAGCTCTGGAGTTTAATTAGATCCAATTTGTCTATTTTTTTATTGACAAGCTTTTGTTGTCAATGCTTTTGGTGTTTTAGTCATGAAGTCCTTGCCTATGCCTATGTCCTGAATGGTTTTGCCTACGTTTTCTTCTAGGACACTTCATTTATTAAGCATGTGACAAACATTTCTTTAGTGCTTACTACCTACCAGGCCCCCTGCTAGCTCTGGAATTTACTGATAATGTCTATGAAATGGGACATTGTTTTGTGGTTTTCACTGAAACATAAATTACTTCTGACAAGAAAGGAGATGTGGCCAGGCACAGTGGCTCACACCTGTAATTCCAGCACTTTGGGAGGCTGAGGCAAGTGGATCACCTAAGTTCAGGAACTCGAAACCAGCCTGGCCAACATGGTGAAACCCCATCTCTGCCAAAACTATAAAAATTAGCCAGGCATGGTGGCAGGTGCCTGTAATCCCATGTACTTGGGAGGCTGAGGTGGGAGAATCACTTGAACCTGGAAGGCGGAGATTGCAGTGAGCTACTGCTCCTGCACTCCAGCCTGGGTGACAGAGTAAGACTCTGCCTCAAAAAAAAAAAAAAATCCATGGAACAAAGACCAACAATAAAAATATACAGCAGGGTCCCCAGAAATAAATGCAGGCAAATGACTTCTCCAAAATTAAATCAACAATAATCTCAGGAGATTCCAATTTCAGTAACTTTTTCTATAAGACTGTAAAGAGAAAAGAGCTGTGTCATATGCTGGTGCCATCTCCTTTCTTTACTCTTCACCCACTCTGATCTACTAGAAGAGTCTTTCCTGAAAAGCATTATATATATATATATATATATATATATATATACACATCACAGTGTGCATCATAAATACAGGCCATTTTATTGTCAATTTAAAAATAATAAAAATAAAATCCTGAGATGTCATAACTCAAAGAAAGCACCTCATTTGACAGCTGGAGTAACCAAGGTCCAAAGAGGAACTACAGCATTCCCCTTTCTCATGAAAGTTTCAGATCTATTTGACTTTCTGATTCAATAGTCATTCATTGAACTCCCTGTTGATGTGCACATCTGTGGCTTGGAGCGTTGTGTGTCTGGGGAAAATTTCTGATGGACTTCAAAGCCTAAAGTTTCTGAAACTTCTTTGGCTAGTAGCCCAGCTCCCTGGACCTAAACAGGGTCCCCCAGTGTATACCAGCTCAGGTTGACCTCCTCTCCTAGCCACAAAGCTAACCTTTTGTTGACTTCTCAGGCATTGTAAACCAAGAACTTTTTTTGAAGCCATGAATGCATCTTTATCATTGTTAATTATTAGGTTGGTGCAAAAGTAATTGCAATTTTTGCCATTAAAGTAATTACTGTACTGGCAAAAAGTAATTTTGCCACTTTTAACAGCAAAAATTGTAATTACTTTTGTACCAACTCAACAATAACTAATATTTATTGAACATCTATGTTTGAGACTCTATGTTAAGTATGTTACCTGCATTATTGCATTTAATCCTTATAAAAACTCCAAGGTAAATATTGTTAGTCCACTTTCAGATGAAAGAACCAAACTTCAGAAACCTAAGTAACTTGTTTAAAGTCATTCATTTAGCTTGAGATACACCAGAACTAAAACCTAAATCTGTGACTCTAAAGTCCTTGTTCTTTATACTACACTACAGTGGATTTTTATTGCCTTCTTTCATTGCAATGCATACTTCTCCCAATTCCTTCAAATTGTCTCCACTTTTCACAGTTTAGATTTAATTCAACTACTACTTAAGTTTCTACTCTAGGTTCTATAAATAGCTGACTTTTTTTTTTTTTTTTTTTTTTTTGAGATGGCGTCTTGCTCAGTCATCCAGGCTGGAGTGCAGCAGCAAGATCTTGGCTCACTGCAGCCTCTGGCTCCTGGGTTCAAGCAATTCTCTGCCTTAGCCTCCTGGGTAGCTGGAATTACAGACATGTATCAACACGCCCAGCTAATTTTTGTATTTTTAGTAGAGATAGGGTTTTACCATGTTGGCCAGGATGACCTCGAACTCCTGATCTCAGGTGATCCTCCCACCCTGGTCTCACAAAGTGCTAGGATTACAGGCGAGAGCCACCATACCCGGCCATAAATAGTTTACTTCTAATTACCTTTAACAATTCTTTGCTAAGCCCTTTTATGTTCTACTTTGTTTAAAAACACCTGATTTGCAATAGTTACACAGAAGATCCCTTACCTTAATCCTGATCTAGTGTCCCATATCCAGTAGACTCTGTGTCTCCCACCATCAAGGGCTCCCTTAATTTACCTCTATCCACAGAATTTATCATGGTGCAGAAAAATAGACAAGTAAATTTTGGTAAAGTGTGCATCCTTGAGCCCCTCCGATGGTGCCTGCCCCTTCCCGAGACCCTGCTGAGGGCTCAGCCTTTGGCAATCATGCTTTATGGTGTGGTGCCCTCTTTCTTAGCACTTGACCTAAGAGCAGCCAGTGCATGCCAACAACTTACAACTTAATCTAGTTGTCAAAAGTATCACAAAATCAGGACAAAATTAGCTGATCAGGGTCTCAAAAATTCAAACCATAAAATGCAGACAGATTCACCCAATTGGCAACAGAAACCACAGCTCACAAGTTCCAAAGAAGATAAGTACTAGGTGCTGTGAGTGAACTAAAGAGGTATGATATTAGGTTGGTGCAAACGTTATGGCAGTTCTTGTCATTAAAAATAATGGCAAAAACTGCAATTACTTTTGCACCAACCTAATAGAACAAATAAGCATGGTAGAAGGACACATGCAGAGCAGATTAGAGGGGTTATGTGGCAAAATTGATAGGTGGAAACAGCCACCCTAAGAGCACCTGGGCCAGGTGGAAAATTGCTGCAATGTTTCTTGCAACCTGGATTCTCCATGAACTTTCAGAAAGTTTTCACAGTGGAGATGGTTCTTGGTTTTCTGAGTTTCAAGTCTTGTCCTATGTATCTTTTTACTGAGCTTATATTTCTGGATGGAGCATAAGTGAGTTGCAATACTTGGCAACCCCAAGAGTCAAAGTAACAAAGAAGACATCAAAAACTGTAGTTCACTGGCTGTCTGAAAGACTAAGAAATGGGTCTTCAGTTATCTGCAGTTCCTTACATTGGCTTTTCTGGAGACGTGAATGTTTTTTCTTTTTCTTTCTTTCACTCTCTCTCTCTCTTTTTCTCTCTCTCTCTTTCTGAGATTGCGTTTCACTCTTGTTGCCCAGGCTGGAGTGCAATGGCACCATCACAGCTCTCTGCAACCTCTGCCTCCTGGGTTCAAGTGATTCTCCTGCCTCAGTCTCCTGAGTAGTTGGGATTACAGGCATGCACCATCACACCCAGCTAATTTTGTATTTTTAGTAGAGACCAGGTTTCTTCATGTTGGTCAGGCTGGTCTCCAACTCCTGACCTCAGGTGATCTGCCCACCTCAGCCTCCAGAAGTGCTGGGATCACACAGGTGTGAGCCACCGTGTCAGGCCTGGAGATGTGAATATTTTTCTAGGTGAATGCTGTGATACTAGAACCCCTGGGCATCAGGTGACCTAAAAAGCCTGTGTGTTAGCTATGGACCTTCTATTATGAGCCATTTGCAGTTCTGCAACAAGATCATTAGGAGCCTTACCCACCAGGCTAGGGAGTTCTGACTCCATCCCCTCCACAGAGCAGTTACCAAGAAGAAAATAGATTTGCTAGAATAATCCAGCTACAATATCAACAACTTCCTTATTAGCAATTTATGTACTAAAGCCTCTTCCACAGTTTGCATTTCAACACTGAGGCCCTTGTTGTTGGCATTTCCCAGGATGATAGAAAGGCAGAGTTAATACCATATTAGTAAAACATCAATCTCAAAATCAGGATAAACCTCTGTCAACCACAGTTGTCCTCAGGGGGTTGGTGTCCTTTGCAATGGGACATTGTTTCATTTCCCTGGTTGTGCTCCTGTTCTTATGAAAGGCTAACAAATAGCTACTGCAAGGTTTTCTGCCCTCCTCCTTTCCTGACTGTCTCTACCAGAAACATGTGAAACAAGAGGTGAACCAGCTTTATGAAGAATGACAGAACTCTAGAAAGCAAAAGTTTGTCACCAAAGAACTCTAAGAACAGCTTCATAAACCACTGGCTACCTCACATGATCCTTTCAGAGTCTCCAGAAGGGATGTCTAATTGCCCAGTACTGCTTAGTACATAGTTTAAAACTCACTTCCAGAGTTGAGAACCTTGCAGATGAGAAGAATGCTTTCTATATCTTCATCCAGGGCACAGATTAAATGTTGGAAAGGATCGATTCCAAACCCAAACCCTGTAGAATTGTTTGAAGACTTCCTAGGTAGACACAGAACTAGAAACCAAAACTTTTGGATGAAATAGTTCAAACATTTGCTCATTAAGCAGAATGGTCAACTATACAGATTTTATTAACATGTCCTGGATTTTGATATAAGATAGCCATCAAATATTTCCATTGTTACAAAAAAACACAAAATGCTGAAGTGAGGACTTCTCCTTTCTGCTTTCAGAAAGGTGGGATAGATGGATCATTCCCTATTCTATCTCCTAACTACAACTAAAACCCTAGACATTATATATAAAACAAACACAAGAACACTCTGAAAGGTAAACATAAGACAGACCAGCTAGGAACTTCTGGACATGGTGAGTTCCCTGGGTTTTCATTTCACCTTATGTATCCTAGACTTGGGACTGAAGAAGCTGCAAACCAGAAATGTCCGTAAGTGCAAACAACAGAAGCGAGTTCTACCTAGCCAAGAGACCAGGAAAGGGACAGCCTGGCAAGATAGAAACTTTTAGGCAGTAACCACAGTACTGTAGGCAAACAACACAGATAAAAGCTATCCTCACCCACCCCACCACACACAAAGGCATGGAGTGTGAAGCTTAGACTCCCACCCTCTCCAGGCTGTAATGAAGTGCCCCACCCACCGCACCTCCTCTCCTGCTGGGGTGGTGTCCAGAAAGCCCAAGAAGGTAGCTGGGATGTCCATCCTCAGTGGGTGGTCACGAGCTCATACCTTTCCTCATGATGTCAGGCTGGTAAACCTGAGTTTCTACCTCCCACCTGTTAGTAACAAGGTGCCCCTTCCCTCTCTCCTGGGCATAAGTGGAGCCTAGTGGAGTGTCAGGACTTTCACCTCTGCCCAGCAATAATAGGGCCACCCTTCCACCTCTGTGGTGTCAGAGTCCACCTGTAGAACGAGAAAGAGGCACTCCTACCCCTCTTAGTCAGGGAGTTACTAGTAGAGGCCTAGAGAGAACCACAGCTCCCACCATCCCCAAGCAGTAATGATGAGCCCCCATCTCATGTGTTAATGGAGACTTAGTGGGGAAACCAGAGTTCTACCCCTAGCTGCCAGTAACAGCACAGCACTGCTTCTCCTTCCTTGTTGAAATAGTGTCAGAGGAAGCCAGATAAAATGGACAGATAAGGCCCATAGTCTCATAACACAGTAGCAAAAATGCCCAGGTTTCAATAGAGAATTATTCAACATGTCAAGAATCAGGAAGAACTGAATAAAATTTCAAATCAAATGAAAAAAATCCATAGATTTCATCACTTAAGATGATAGAGATATTAGAATTATCTGTCAAAGATTATAAAGCAGTCATCACAAAAATGTTTCAATAAGCAATACAAATATACTTTACACAAATCAAAAATGGGAAAGCCTCAGCAAAAAAGCAGAAGATATAAGAAAGGACCAAATGAAAATTTTGGAACTAAAAGTAGAACTGAAACATTAAAAACAAAAAAATGATATGCTTAACAGCAGAATGAAGAAAATAGAGGAAAAAAATCAGTGAGTTGAAAGATTGCATAGTAGAAATTACAGAAACAACAGAAAAAACATTTTTAAAATTTTTTTTAAAAAACTCACCGACTTGTAGGACTATAAGAAAATACTTAACATTAGTGTCATCAGGGTCGTGAAAGGAGAATAGAGACAGGGTCGGGCTGAAAAAGCGCTTAACAATAATTGAAAACTTACAAATTTGGCAAAAGACGTAAAATCTACAGATTCAAAATGTTGAGCAAGCCTCCGACAAGATAAACCCAAAGTAATCTACACCAAGACATATCAGAGTCGAATCTCTGAAAACTAAAGACAAGAAAAAAAATCTTGAAAGCAGCCACAGTAAAATTCCTTACCTACGTGGGAAAACAATTCAAATTACAGTGGATTTCTCATCAAAAACCATGTAGGTCAGAAGACAGTGGCACATTTTCCAGTGCTAAAAAATACAGAATTTTGTCAACCCAGAATCCTACCTCCAGCAAATTATCCTTCAAAAATTAAGGAAAAATAGGACATTCACTGACTAAGAAAAACTAAAAGAATCTGTCATCTGCATACTTACCCTCAAAGAATGACAAAAGTTTTCTAAACAGAAAAGAAACAATAAAAGAATTTCTGAATTTTGGGAAAGAATAAAAGACATGGTAAACAAAAATATGAGTATATATAATAGACTTTCCTTTTGCACTTGAATTTTCTAAATTATATTTGATAGTTGAAACAAAAATTATAACACTGTCTGATGTGGTTCCAAACATATGGAGAGGAAATATTTAAGGCAATTATATTGTAAATGGTGGAGGATAATGGGATATAAAAAGAGGTAAGGTTTCTGGCACTTCACTTGAACTAGTAAAATGATACCACCAGTGAATTGTGATAAGTTGTGTGTATGCAATATAATATCTAGATAACCACTAAAAATGCTATATAAAGAGGTATACTCCAAAACATTATAGAAAGACCAGATTTTGAATGTTCCCAACACAAAGAAATGATAAGTGTTTGAGGCGATGGATATGCTAATGACCCTGATTTGATCAGCACACTTTGCACACATGTATCAAAATATCGCACTATACTCCATAAAGATGTATAATTATGTGTCAATTAAAAATAACCTAAAAGGCATTATAAATAAAATGATTTTTTAATGTTCAAGAAACCCACTGAAAGGCAGGAAAAATGAAACAAAAGAGCAAAAAAACCCCACCAAAAAATGGCATACATATCCAAACATATTAATAATCACATTGAATGTAAATGGACTAAATAAACCTATTAAAGGACAGAGATTGGCGAACTTGGTTGAATAGCATGATCTGATTATATGCTGCCTATAAAAAACTTATATAGTATAATATAGGCAAGCTGAAGGTAAAAGGATGTAAACATTAATAAAAAGAAAGCAAAAGTTGCTATATTAATATCATATAAAGTGAACTTCAGAACCAAGAAAATTATGAGACAGAAAGAGACATTATTTATGATAAAAAAGTCAAGCCACCAAGAAGATATAGCACAACTAAATACAATAGCTTAAAATATGTAAAGCAAACACTGATAGAAACAAAAAGAGAAGTGCATGGGCAATTATAGTTGAAAATTTCAAAATCTCTCTCTTAACAATGGATAGAACAACTAGACAGAAAATCAGCAAGGCTGACAAAGAACTCGATAACATCATCAGCCAACAGTATCTAATTGACATTTATAGAACCTGTCACCTTCAAACAAAAATATATACACTATTCTCAAGTGCCTATGGTACATATACTAAAATAGACCACAACCTGGGCCATAAAATAAACCTCAACAAATTTAAAATAATTGAAATAAGATTATGTTCTCTGACCATAATGGAACCAAGCTAGAAATTAATAACAGAAAGTAACAAGATAATATTTACATATTAATACTTGGAATTAATATAATTCTAAATAAGAAATGGACCAATAAGAAGTCTCAAGAGAAATTTAAAAATACATTTTACTGAATGAAAATTAGAACACAACATATCAAAATGTGTAGGACACAACTAAAGCAGTGCTGAAAGGGAAATTTCTATCACTGAAGATGTTTCCATTTCCAAAGACGAAGACTCAAATTAGTGGTCAGATCTTCTGTCTCAAGAACATAAGGGAGAAAAAAAGAGCAAAATAAACCCAAAGCAAGCAGAAAGAAGGAAATTGTAAAAACAAAAACAGAAATTATGTGATTCAAAACAGGAAAACAATAGAGACAATTAATGAAACAGAGCTGGTTCTTCGAAAAGAGAAATAAAATTAATAGACCATTCACAAGATAACCAGCGGAAAAAAAAGAAGGCGCAAATTACCAATATCAGAAGTCATTAAAGGCCTGAAGGCATCAAAGTAATAACAAGAGAATGCTAGAAATAGCTGTACACACATAAATTTGACAACTTAGATGAATGGATCCACTTTTGTGAAAAACACAAACTACCATAGCTCACCTAATATGAAATAATTTAGAAAGTCTTATTAAGGAAAATTGAATTCATAATTTTAAAAACTACCAAAAAAGACATCGCTAGGCCCAGCTGGTCTCACTGGAGAAGTCTAACAAATGTTGAAAGAAGTATTAACACTAATTTTACACCATCTCTTTTAGAAAGTAGAAAAGGGAATCCATCCCCATTTATTTTATAAAACTAGTATTGCCCAAATACCAAACCCAGGCAAAAATGGTACAAAAAAAAAACTATAGCCCAATATTTCTCATAAATATAGATTCAAATATCATATATGTGTGTATATATGTATATATATATATTATATACTTATAAATACACTATGAGCAGGTGAAATTATTCCAGAGAATGTAAGGCTGTCTCAATACTCAAAAATTGGTCAATGTAATCTACCATATTAACAGGCTTAAAAAAATGATCACATCAATGAAATCCAATAAGAATTTGACAAAATTCCATGCTTATGATAAAAACTAGTAATAAAGGGGAACATTCTTGAATTGAAAAAAAGGATCTACAAAAACTTATTTAACATTATGTTTTATGTCAAAAGACTGACGTTTTATTCCAAAACTCAGGAACAAGCCAGGGATATTCATTCTCACCACTCTTATTCAACATAGTGCTAGAAGTTCTAGCAAGTACAATGTGGCAAGAAAAGGAAATAAAAGTTACATAGAGAAGAAGGAAAAAATAAAACCATCTATATTTTCAGGTGACGTGATTGTGTAGGAATTTCCAAAGAATCCCCTCAAAATCTTTCTAGAACTAACAAATGACTTAATAAAGTCACAGGATGTAAAATACACATAGAAAAATCAATTCCAGCATGTGCTGAGATTACAGGCATGAACCACCTCACCCAACCTGTTTCCCTTTTTTATCATTCATATGTTCACCAGAGTAGCACTTTAATTTCCTTAAAGGACTTTTCCTTTGAATTCACAACTTGACTCAGCTTAACCATTTGTAGCTTTTGATTTAAAGTAAGAGATGTGCAATTCTTCCTTTCCCTTGAACGCTTAGAGGCCAATGTGGGGCTACTGAATTTGGCCTAATTTCAATATTGTTGTGTCTAAAGGAATGGAGATGCCTAAGGAGAGGGAGTGAGATGGGGAAATGACCAGTCAGTGGGGCAGTCAGAACACACACAACATTTATTGACTAAGTTTAATGTCTTACATGGGTGTGGTTTATGGTGCCCCAAAACAATTACAGTTGTAACCTGAAAGATCACTAATCACAGATCACTATGCCACATATAATAATAATGAAAAATTTTCAAATATTGCAAGAATTACCAAAATGTGACACAGAAACACTAAATGAGCACATGCTGTTGGAAAAATGGTACCAATACTTGCTCAATGCAGAGTTGCCACAAACATTAAATTTGAAAAAAAAAAAAAAAAAAAAACCTCAGTATCTGCAAAGCACAATAAAATGAGGCGTGCCTGTCTATGAAGGAAAAGATCCTTTTCAATAAATGGTACTGCAGCAAATTGGACACACATAGACATACAAAAAAAATCTTGAATCTCATACATTATGCAACGGTTAATGAATCACAGGTTTAAATGTAAAGCATAAAACTACAAAACTTTCAGAAAAACAGGAGAAAATCTTCAGGATCTAGGACTAGGCAAAAAGTATTTAAGTATGACACCAAATGCATAATCCATAAAAGATGAAATTGATAAGTTGAGCTTTATCAAAATTACAAACTTCTGTTCTATGAAATATCCTAAGAGGATGAACAGACAAGCTATGAAGTGGGAGAAAATATTTGCATGAAATCTGACAAAGGACCAGTATCTGGAATATTCAAAACTCGACAGTAAAGAAAAAAATTTAATTAGAAAATTGGCAAGAGAGATCAAAAGACGTTTCACTGAAAAAGACATACAGATGGAAAATAAGCACATGAAAAGATGTTCAACATCGTTAGCCATTAGGGAAATACAAATTAAAACCACAGTGAGATACCACTATACACCTATCAGAATGGCTAAAATAAAAAATAGCGTCAACACCAAATGCTAGCAAGGATGTAGAAAAATACATATTTCTGGCAGAAGTGTAAAATGACACAGCCTCTCTGGATATCATTGGCAGTTTCTTTAAAAATGAAACCTCAAACTGCCATATGACCCAGCAGTTGTGCTCCTTGGCATTTCTCCCAGAGAAATGAAGACTTACATTGACACAAAAATCTGTCCATGAATGTTTATAGCAGCTTTATATTCATAATAGCCCCACACTAGAAATAACCCTCATGTCCTTCAATGGATGAATGGTTAAATAATCTGTGGTATATTCATACCATGGAAGACTACTCAGAAGTTAAAGGAATGAACTATTGATACATGCTACAACCTGGATGAATATCCAGATAATTATGCTGAGTGAAAAAAGTCAACTTGAAAAGTTACATGTTGTATGAACACTCCTGAAATGACAAAATTATAGAAATGGATAATAGATTAGTGGTTGCTAGGAGTCAGGGACAAGGAAGGAAGATGCATGCATCTACAAAGGGGCAATATGAGGGGTCTTTGTGATGGTGGAAAGGTTCTATATCTTAACTGTGTCAATGTCAATATCCTGGTTGTGATATGTACTAGAGTTTTGCAAGGAGTTACCATTGGAGGAAATGAAATAAAAGGTACATGGGATCTTTCTCCATTATTTCTTGCAATTGCAGTTGGCTGCAATTTTATCAAAACCAAAAGTCTAATTTTAGAAATGAAGCTGAAGAATTCCTCCAATCCAACCCAATAATTTCACAGTTGAAGGAGGCAAGGCTCTGAAGGGGTCAGGACTGAAATTAGTTCTTTGGCCACCCACTGACCAAGTTTTATGCAGAAGTGGTGGACTCTTTCTAGTGCTTTGGCTTGGCTGGCCAATCGTTGGGACGAAATGACCTGAACCTACCAAGTGCCTGTCACCGTATCTTCACAATGGCTTTCCCCAGCACTCAGGTTTTCAAAGAAGAAGATAGTTAAAGAGAATCTTGAGGAACTATGAGGTATGTTCTGAAAAAGACTCTCTCATGAACAGAGTAATAAGGTGTTCAGGACAGAAGATGAATGAGAAGAAGCATGGCTCTAAAGAGGCAAATCTAAATACAAAGGAAAAAATGGAGGAAAATAACAGGAACTCTTTGGAGGCAATTTCTCATAGCTGAAAGGTTCAGAGAACAGTACTTAAATAGTGAGAGGAGGATCATTCAAGTTCCATTTCAGTTTTTTTCATGCAAGAAAGAAGTTCTAGTAGACTAGACTGAGGAAACCACAAACTGCTTAGACAGATACTGATGTTTTCAGAGCAAGGAAAACATTTCAACTTATTTATTCATTTAGGCAATAAGAGCTCATGGGAACCCACCCAAATTGGACCACAAAGCTTTAGAATTCTCTCTCTCTCTCTCTCTCTCTCTCTCTCTGTCTTTCTGTGTGTGTGTGTGTGTGTGTGTGTGTGTGTGTAAAAAACAGAACAGACTCACCTGTCTTGGTAACCTGGTAGGTAGAGACTGTGACCCTTCTAAACTCAGTAAACTAATAGAGACCAGTGGCACTCAAGAAAGTGGATAATAGTCTAAAAGCACAGAAGTAGGACCATCTATTAAAAATGGGTGGCAAATTGGCTCAAATCCAGGAAACAGGCAGAGTAGAGAGCAGTCAGAAATAAGAAAGTGCTCACCTTATGGATAAGCATTATGGACACTTCAGTCTACCCTATATAAATAACCCATAATGATGTGATTTTAAAAATGGATATATTTGCTGACAGCATAATTGGAACAGAGGGGATGGTGCACATGGGCAGAAGGGGCTCTCTGGGCCCGAGTCTTTCCCGTTGCACTGGGCCTCAGCTCCCCCTGGATCAGTGCAAAAATTTTTTGTCCTGGAGTAAAATATCAGCTTTAGCGTCAGTAGGAAATGTTTCTAAATTTGAACCCCCTTAAATTTTTTGTGGAACATGAAAGAGTATAAATTAAAATAATAATAATAAATAAAGGAAAAGAGAGAAAATTCCTTCTAGAAGTTGAGGGCCCAGTGGATAAGGGCTTCCAACAGTCATCCCAGGATCCATGCAAGAGCAACAGCAAAGCATCTTGTGCAGCTTTCCCCCCGTAAGGATGGATCCCATGGTTTCTCAGGGAAAGCACCTCTACTCTACAGGTATTGCATGTGAAGCTTAGAATGGGGTTGAGGTGCGACAGGAAGGTGGGGAGATAGGAGAGAGGAAGGCATTGAGAAGAATATAGAGATTCCTCTGTAATATTGGAGATAAAAACTGGAATACAAGACCGAAATTGGGTTATCAGAGACAGGGAGGCGCAAAAGTCCTGGTTGGCTGAGAAGAAACAGAGTGCCAACAATGGGGGGCCTGGTAGAATACCCAAGGAGGGGGAGAAAATCACATTTATAAGGCTGGTACCTGTAATAGGGCTCATTTACAGGGGATAGAAAGATACATCCAGAAGGAAGGTGGGACTTGTCACAAAAGACACACATCCTGGGTCTGCTACCTTCTGGGTCTGCAGCACTGGATCATCTGTTGACACCTGCTGAGCCTCAGTCTCCCTTCTGTGAAAAGGTGGCTTCTGGGGGTTGCTGTGATAATCAAAGGAGAGGGAAATTGATTGTATATAGGGTAACCTGCTTCTTTTTATTTTTTTGAGGAAACATTCGTAAGACAAACCTGACTCACACCAGTCTGTCTCCCTGCCTGCCTGCCTGCCTGCCTGCCTGCCTTTCTTCTCTTTTTCTTTCTTTTCTTTTCCTTTTTCTTTTCCCTCCCCTCCCCTCCCCTTCCCTCCCCTCCCCTCCCCTTTCCTTCCCTTCCTCTCTCTCTCTTTCTTTCCTTTCTTTTTTATTTTCTCTTCTCTTCTTTTTTCTTTTCTTTTATTTTAGCTCTATCACCCGGGCTGGAGTGCAGAGGTGCGATCTCTGCTCACTGCAATCTTTACCTCCCAAGCTCAAGCAATTCTCTCACCTCAGCCTCCTAAGTAGCTGGGCTTACAAGCATGTGCCACCATGCCCAGCTAATTTTTGTATTTTTAGTAGAGATGGGGTTTCACCATGTTGGCCAGGCTGGTCTCAAACTCCTGACCTCAAGTGGTCCACCTGCTTTGGCCTCCCAAAGTGCTGGGATTACAGGCAGGGGCCACAAGGCCTAGTCTCCAGTCTTGTTTCTGGATGAAATTGTGAGAATACTTTTGTCTTTGATCTAATTGCATGTGATTTCAACAAATGCTTCTATTTCCCAGTGCCTAGCGGTTTGGTTTCACAGTCTGCCACCCACATAGCAGTGATGTCTGTGGTCTTTGATTGTCATTCTTCCATGGACTCCAGCAATTGTGCAGGTTGGTGCTGGTGAAGAATCTTCATTCAGATGTAGAAACAGCAGGTTCTTCATATATACTTGGCATAGTATTAAACTAAACATTTGAAATTAAAACCAAGGGAAAAGTGGTATGCCAATGTGCTGTCTGTATAGTTGAGCATAGTTACTATAGGTGGGATTCAGATTTGACTCTGAGCTTCCTAGCAGCCAAGGCAAAAAGATAATTGTATTGGCTTATTTAATGCTTATCATCTGGAAAAAGAAAGCATGCCAATTCTTTGATTGAAATAGATTCTAAAACAAACAAACATGGTAATAGCTTCAAAAACAGTTCTACAGGGAATGCAGAAATGTTTAAGATGACTTTTTTCCACATCTGTGCATAACTCCAAGGCTTTCGTCCATTAGGAAGCTAGAATAATAAAGTCCAGTAGCTTTTTAGTGATCCAGCTGCACTCAAGGACAGAACTCAGAACATGTTGCAGAATCAGTGAAGCATATTTCCGTCATTAAGCAGTGTTTCATCTTGACTGCACGTCAGGAATCGCTATAGAGAAACCTGTGAATCAGAATTTTGGGAGTGGGGCCACTTTCTCTGTTTTCCCTAGAGATGCTGATGCACATCCTTATTTAAGAACAGCTGATAAATTATCTTAGCAAAGGAGTTAAGCAACACACAACTAGAGACCAGATCCTCCAAAAGATCACAAGCATTGACTGTGGGTTGCTAATCTTTTAAAAAATTTGAACAAATCTGTGGCTTCTCCAGATAATTTGAAAATGCACTCGCCTGTATTTGATGAGTCCTGGCACCCTCTCTTTCCTTGGTCTCCCAAGCAGGAGATGGTGTGTTTGGGCAGTTCAACGCTTGAACATTTTGGCATTGGAAAGGCCATGCTCTTTCATGCCTCAAGCAGTTCACTCATGCTACTACCGCTATCTGATACCCTCTTTCCCTGTTCACCCCACCCCACCCATCCTCATCCCTCACCCTGCTAACCCCTACTCGTCCTTGTGACCCCACTTAAATGTCATCCCATACAGGAAGCCTCCCCAAGGACACACACTTGAACAAGGTCTTTCTCCCAGCAGCTCCTTCCTGACCCTCCTGAGGACTGGCAACTTCCTGTTCTATAGTGTTTTCTCCACTCTCCCGTGAGGACAGGTATTATTTGGTCTTCTTTGCCCTGTATCTCTGATACTCACCATAGAGCTTGGTGTATGATAAATGTCTAATACATATTTGTCAAATGGATGTATAAATATACGGCCTGCCATTTGTATACATGAGGAAACTGAGGATCAGAGAGGCAATCACCAAAAGTTCAACTGAATGTCAGTTGCAGAACCAGCCTATAGGAATGTGATAAAAATGTACTGATCCTTTACTATGTTTCTGGCACTCTGCCCCATACTACTCATCCATTATCTAGATCAGTTGTTACCAGATGACTATGGGGTCATTCCTAAAGCCAGGTACCATCTTGATTCTCTGTTTCCCACATCCCCAATCCCCCATCATGTTCTGCCAGCCCTTCCCACAAAATACATCCCATAGCTGACCTCTTTCACTCCACTATCGTCTAAGCCACTGCCATTGATGGTTTGGACTACTGCAATGCCACAGATGATCTCCCTGCTTCTACTCTTACCCTCTGCCCTATTTATTTTCCCAACTAGCAGCCAGACGGATTTTACAAATACAAATCAGGTCATGTTGCTCTTCTGCTTAAAATCTTCCAACGGCTTTCTACCACACTGCAGTGACATGAATATTTCTTACCACGCCTGGAGGCCATTAGGATCAGCCCTGCCTCATTCTCTGACCTCCTCCACCACTCGCCATACCTCTTGCTTCTCTGCAGCCACACTGGCCGCCTTTCAACTCTACAGCTTTCTGAACTCATCACACTTGCTCCTCCTTCGGGGCCTGTGTCCAGGCTGCCCTATCTACCTAAAACCCTCTTTCTACATCCTCACTGCCCAACTTTAGGTATTGGCATAGCTGGCTCATTCTTGTCACTCTTATCTTATTCAAATGTCACTTCTTCAGAAACATCGTCTGTAACCCACCCCAATCCAAACGAGCCCCTTTAGTCATCACCTTACGCTGCTTTTTTCTTATTTTACTCATATTATGTAAATTTTTCTTGTGCATTTATTAGCTGCTCTGCTTCCTTCACTAGCGTTTGGCTCCTCGAGTTATTTTCAGCCCCCAAGACCTCATCTGCGTCATTGTGTCCGCCATACCTACAGCATCACTTTCTCCCTTGTTATAAATGTTTTTAATTAACAAGTAAACAGCCATTTTTCAGATGAGATAACTGAGACTCAGAGGAATTAAGTGAGTTATCCAAGATCACACACTGAAGAAATGGCAGAATGGAATTTGACCACATGCAGCCTTTCTCTGGAAACTTCACTCATTCCTTAAAGTCCAGATTCCCTGTCTTTGAGCCCACTGCCCAGTTCTCTCCACCATTCCTGGTTCCTAGAAGGGGAGGACTGAGGACTGGGTGGCTTTTTCCTCCCTGAAGTCTGAGATCCTCAGACAATTGGGTTTGAGAAAGTGTCTTTCTCCCCACGGACTGTAGGAGGCAGGATGCCAGTGTTCCATTTGCTGCTCCTGTAGCCGATCCCGTATTTGAAGACATTTTGGCAGCCCCCACTGTGACATTACGGGGAGCAGCCCTCACACAACCCTGTTCCTGGGCCTCAGATGGAATAAGATTTCCTCCTGCCTGAGAGCCACTGGGGACAGGGTGATGTGTGTAAATGAGACGTGACCATACTTTAAGGAGTGCACGGGCTCTCTCTTCAGCATGCAGGGTCTGAGAGCCTCGAGGCCACCATACAGAGAAGCAACGCAGAGCGTAAGCGGACACACACCTGGGAGGTGAGCTGCAGCAGGAGGGGCGGAGCATCGCCATCCTGCCATACACTGGATTTATGAAGAGGAAAGTCATTTCCCAAGCCTCAGCTTACTCATCTGTAAAATAGTGATAGTAAGCACCAGTGCACAGCCCCCATATGCTCCTTCTCATTATACTCACTCAGATGATGAAGCCGGGTAGGCAAAGGACAGAAAGGCAAGTCATTGCTGAAGAGACATTTGAAGAGAACATGAGGTAGAATGAGTTTGAATAACACTAATATTCCATTCCCTTGCATGGCACGTTGCTTTACAATGCACTTTCAAGTCTATTGTCTCCGGGACTCCTCACCGCCTTCCCATATACACATTGCTATTATCATAATTACCCTCACCTCAAGCAGACAATATCCTCAGGAAAAAAGATATGCAGTCTCAGATATATACATAGTCATGTAGCAAGGGGTAATGGTTTAAAAAGAAAAGCTCAGATATTTATAGTAAAGTCTATCTTTGAATTTGCATTCTCCTATTCCAATCCTTGTTAAAGTCTCTGAACATCAATTTCCTCCTCTTTAAAATGGGAACAATAGTTCCTGCCCTGCCTACCTACCTCCCAGAACCTTGATCTTATAAGTGAAAGCCACAGTGCTATGAGGTGATACTGTCACTTGTCCCACTGGAGGATATCATTGCTTTCTCTTCTCACTTTTTTCTGAAGCGGAATTGATCCTCTCTCTGAAAGTGGTGTTTTCTGTCTGCCTTTTAGAATCTGAGAGAAGATTCTAGAATAATCTGGCCTAGTCTACTAGTCTTGGAGCCGTGTGACATAATTACAACCTTGAGAGAACATACATGTGAGATATCTGAAGCCTTACAGCCACACACAGAGGGCGCCCTGGGCTCCCTGCTGAGTCATCACCCATAAGTAAGCCTTGTCCACTTTTGGAGAGTCTCAGAAGGCACAGGGTCACCGACCAGAAAGTATCCAGAGAAAAACAGCCTTGCCGCAAAGCCAAAGCAGCCCGTGCCCAGACTGTTAGAGAAAGACTGAGGTTGCCCACATGAGCTGATTTTGCCCATTCTCAGGCTAAATTGTGCAGAACTACTTCTTGTCCACCCACACCTTGTCTGCCCATGAGGTCGAAGGTGCCACCTGTGAGCCCAACAGCAAGTGCTCTAGGGCGACCCCAGCCCAGCACACAGTTGTTCCTGACCTCTTCCCACTGGCAGCCACTGCACGTCTTATCCTGCTCAATTCTCCACTTTTTGTTCTGTTTAACAGTGGTGAGAAGAGCCGTGGCCTGCCCTGGGAAGTGTCTGCAGTGAGAGCAAGCACTGAATTGATTTTCCAGATTAATTGTTATCTCCAGCTGGGAAGCAGCTTGCACAGGAACTGAGCAATCTTCCCGGGTTTTCTCCTGCTTCAGAAATCACTTTCTCTGCCAGGTGTCTGATAAGACTGGATTGGTAGGTCCTAGGAGGTCCTTTCTCAGTCACTGAAAGATTAAGTCTTCCAATATGTGAGCATGAGGAGACATGAAGAGAACCTCTAGTAAGAATGGCTCACCTTGTGGTTGTAAGTTTCATCTTTGCTGTGTGAAACTAGGCAAACTGCTTAACCTCTCTGAAACTACAGTTACTAATCTGAAAAACGCAGACAATTAACACCTACCTTATTGTGTGCTTGTGAAAATTAAATGCAATGTATGTAAAGTACCTACCCAGAAAAGCATTCCATATAATGAGTGATGATTATTATTTAATTCCCCCCCGCTTCCAATATCTGACCTGACCCAGAGTTGTTTCTTCAAATTGGGTTTATATTTTCCACAGAAACTATATAAATTAATAAGGGAGGCTAAAGGAAAATAAATGAATAAATTTTTTATTTGGCTGAGAAAATTTTGTCACTTCCATAGTCCAACTTCCTGATGGTTCCATACCTTGGTGGTTCATCTTCTTCATCAAGCTTACCTGACCATCTCACCTCTAAATGGTCCCCAGACCATTCTGGTGTTCAGAATAGATCCAGTGATTTAGCTTATCCTGTTTCTTGGACCAGTGCCAAAGCTCCTCCTTATTAACGTTCAACCTGTTCTCTCTTGAAATCTCCTCTGCTTCAGGAGTGCTTCTTCTGGCATGAGATTACTGGTTCCCATGTTAGTTGCAAGACTGTGAGGTCCATCTGTTGAGATCCACTGAATGACCCTGATTATTAGCCATGCCTGCTTGAAATGTCACAATGTACTCACTTCTGTAAGAACCAACTCCCTTGCTACCATCCACAACCCAGCATCCATTGTTTCTCATCTAAAACAGGATCACGCTGGATGCTTGTTAAAGATGCGGAGTCCTGGCCTATACCCATGCTACCCAAGCAGGATCTCTAAGGGTAAGGCTAAAAATCTGCCTGTGTAGGAAACCCCCAGCTCATTTTTGTGCCAATGAAAGGTTGAGAAGCACTCCAGGAAAGTAACAGAAAAGACTCTTAAAATTACATAGTCCTCTCTCTGCTTTTATCCATGGAGAGGAGTGTGTAAACATCTGAGTGAGGCAATCCACCATATAGAAGCATTTGCTATCTGTGAAGGGCCCACGTGTTCAAGAAATTGTAATGAGAAATCTTAGGGCAAAAGACGAGTTCCATATTCAGTTCATCTGTATATCATTTCATGCAGCACAGGGCTGGCCGGCAGATGGTGTGCACTGAATGTTGAGTTTACGTCTATATGTCAACCTCCATCTGATGGGCAAAGCAGGGAGAAGCATTTGATTTTTACTTGAACGTTGCCAAAATGAATTTAGTTTTATAATATTACAGATTACTTGATATCCATGGAGAAAGGTTTTATGTATACAGACATACACATTTGGCCAGCAAAAAGAAAGGACGTGCTCTCTCAGACTTATGGTGAAAAGGAAGAAAAGAAAACAATACCGAGGGCCAACTATATGTGCCTAACATTTCTATATATTTTTATACAAATATCTCCTATAATCTTCTCAACTACCTTAGGTAGGTGTTATTAGTTCTACCTTCAGATAAAAATTGTAACACAGGGTTTAATCATTTTCCCTACTTCCCTTAGCTATTCAGTGGCAAAGTCCATCTTCAGACTGCAGTCTGGCTGAGTTAAAACCTGCACCCTTGCTCTTTATCCTTGGTTTCCTCCTTAGCAAATGTTTGTGTGGCTCTTCATATTTAACAGAGTGTGTCTAAGTAAATCAGGGTCTACTAAGGAATATAAAAGAAGTGGACAAATATCTATATTAGGAGGTTGACCTGGATTTGAAAAGAGATGTGATGTTATGGAAGTTCACAGGAGGTGGCAGTTGGGATTGGCCTGTAAAGATTGCTCTAGGGGAGAGACAGTGAGAGGGTATATCCACTGGCAGGAACTCCTCTATGAATAATCATATAAAGAAGGAAATATCAAGTAATCCAGATTGACTGGAGCAACAATTAAGGCTCCAGCAGGAGAAGGAGGCATGGCCTTATAATACGGCCACTGGACATAATTTTATTTTTCTCCATCAATACTCTACAGCCTTGGAAATTGGGGGCACAGGAACAAAACCACAACTTGTTCCTGTGCAGAAATGGCCAAATGTCAATGATGTAAGGGTTGGCACAAAGTGTCCAACTGTGGCAATGGCTGGCTCTGGAGCTTCAGCTGAGCTATAAATCACAGCGAATCACAGAAGGAAGTTGGGATGGACCATGAGAATGTGAAGGATGGATGATGAAGAATAGGACCCTGTAATAAAGGATTTAACAATTTGAATTCTTTCTGCTGCAAGGAACAGAAAACTCTGAATCAAATTAGTTTAAGTTATAAGGAAATTGATGTGTTAACCCATATAACAAGAAGTCCATATGTAAGGCACCACCAGAGAAAGACTGTGAGAACTCTGCTTCTCTAACAACCTGCAGTTTCTGTGCCCTTCTCTATTACATATTGGCTTCATCCTCAGGTCAGTAGCAAAATAGCTACAAGAACTGTAGAGATCACCCCAGAGAGAACATTATCCAGGGGAAATCTGAGACTGTCTCTTTCTTGTGTCTTTTACTAGGAAGAAGGAAACGATTTCCAAAATCCCCCCAGCAGACTCCCTCTCGTGTCTTATTAGCCTGAAATAGGTCATTTGTCCATGTCTATACCAAGCACAGCAGAAGGAAGGGGTTTCCATGATTGACATATCATCTGGGGTAGAATAGATGTGGGGGAGTCAGATGAATGGCCCGTGCAAGGGGAAAAGGAGGGAGCCCAGGTGTTCTTTCTAAGGCCTTGGGTGTTTCTCATGCTCCCCTCTTTAAATGCTCCCACTCACTCTGCAGGCACATGCCATTACTTTCTCTTTACGAATCAGAACGTACAGGCTGGGGCAGCAGGCCCCTGCCCAGCGTCCCACATCTCTGCCATGCTCCAAAGCCTCTCCTCTATTTATTACTCTGCACTGCAGGTTCTAGGAGAAAAGCGGAAAGACAGAAGCTGTGCCCAGAGAGGGGAGTTTTGGTGCTGAATGTCTTACATGTGGCAATGTTTTTTTTTGTTTTTTGTTTTTTTGTTTTTTTTTTTTGAAGTCTTACATGTTTGGTTGTCTTCAGTGAAGACCTCTAGGGCTGAGGACTGTGAGAGCAACAGTTGATAGCAGCATCAAAAACAAACAATACTCAAACAAACAGGTAGACTGAGAGGTTTCCCTGGGACAGAATCCTGTAAACAACCCACTGGATTGAGGAGGGTGGGGCAGGGACCTCTGGTGTCTGCTGTGGGTCTTGTGACAAGTCACACACCTTGAGCAGAGGATGAAGGAGCCTGGCTGGGGAGCCAGTCTGCCTGAGTAGGTTGGCTCAGGCATCATTATTTTCTTTCCCTCCTCCTTGTACTTCATACCAAATATGGAAACAGATACCTGCTTAACCATCTGTCTCTAAAGAACTACAGTTCATCCTGTATATGGTAGGAGCCAGATGGGGTGATGTGTTCTTTTTTCCTGGGCATTCATAGAATGGGAAATCTGTGAGCTGGAAGCAACCTGAGTGATCACTTAGTCATTTGGAGGTGAAGAAAAATCAGGAGCCAGGAAAGCCAAGTTAATTGTCCTGGGACAGTAGCAGGGCTGGCCTCAAACCAAGTGTCTTGTCTCCCAGGCTAGTGCCCTTTCCACTGAGCTGAGCTGCTTTTCATCATCTAGTTGACAATAAAAACTGAAAGCAGATGTCTTTTCTGTCTTCCTAAGAGAATCTCAAATGCACTGCAGTTGATGTCCAGGGTGGGCAAGCATTCTCTCAGAATCCACGCTGAATTTGCTGTTGACTCTTCTCAGAACTAAACATTTTTCATGTCTACCTGGCCCTTTACAGGGCAGGGTCTGCATGGCTGTATTTCACATTTTACTCTACAGTTACCTTCTGTGTTGTGCCAGCAGCCTTCCCTGGCCTCTAGCAATGTGATACATCGTTGCAGTTTTGCTCTTTAGCCGTTTAATCCTGGCTACATATTAATAACACAAGTCTAAACCATTAGAAATTATTGAGGTTGAAAAGGTGCAGGCAGAAGTGGCCTGGAATGACAGCTGCTCTTTATTTAGGGCAAAGGTGATCATAATTCATAAAGAGCAATGAACTAGTTTTTGGACTGACAGAGTAAGAGTCAAAAGATTGGGAAGATCTGAAGGCTCCCCGATCTTGGATCCTAGAACTTAGAAAAATACAGAGGCTGCTCTGTCATCCTACTTTCATCCCAAGCAGTTGAGCTCTTATCTAGCTTGACTTTGAATCCTAGTGGGTCTTGGTGACCAGAGATGAACTTTTATTGTAGGAGATCACAGAACCAGCTTCTGGGCCTGGTGTACCAGAGGCTGGTATGTAGTCAACAGCAGAAAGCAAACGAAATTAGTAAAATCCCATTGCCCACTTGAGAAGACTTACACAATGCTCTTAAAAACATTTGATATTGGGCTCAATGGAAAGGATGGTGGAAGGTTATGGATGTAGTTAGGGTTTTCATCTTCTCTAATAGGAACATCAATAATATCTAATACTCCTAAAGTCACTCCTTGTGAAAGTGGTTAAATGTAACTCTACCCACTCCTCTTCTCCTCTCCCCAAAGTTCATCATGTTTTAAGGGTAGAGATCCAAGTAGTATTTGTCCTTTACTCCCAAATAGCAGCCTCTAGGGCCTGGATGAGTGCCAGGCAAGCCAGGTGCTTAGGGCACAAAATTTAAGAAAGCACTCACTCTAAGAGTCCTAAACTGCTGTGTGCTAGAGCTCTGACTTGCCTGTTTCCTGCGCCGTCACCCTCTTGAATACCTGACATGCAGGAGATGGGTGGTGAATATTGGTTTGCATGCTGCTCTCTCCACTACTTGAAATCCTCTGTCTCCCCATCACCTGCAGAAGAAAGTCCAAAGTACTGAATGGGGCCAACACCACCCTCTGTGAGCTGAGCTGTCTGCTGTATCCATTCTAGCCTTAGAAACCTTCAGACTCTGCCTTATTTTACACTCCACCAATGCTTAACTCCTTAAGGCCCTCTCCCATGGGGTCCAGCATAGAGTTGATATTCAGTAAAAGATTGTTGAATGAATTGATGTGTGAGTGCAGAAACACTGTTGCTACACTGACAGAATGAGTCCACATTATGACTGAGATAGAAGACCTAAGGAAGTGATCTGGTAGTGTCTAAGTGGGCAGGCTCTGGAGTCAACTGCCTCATGTGAATCTTATCTTGATCAGGAGCTGTGTCTATCACATCTGATTTTCCCTAAGTTTCAATTACCTCCTTCAAAAACAAAGGAGGGAGGGAGGGAGGAAGGAAAGTTAGAAGGGGGAAGGGAGGTGAGAAGGGAGGGAAGAAAGAAAGAAGGAAGGAAGGAAAGAAAGAATCTACTTCATTGATTGTTGTGCAGATTTTTTTTTTTTGAAAGAAAGAAAAAGAGAGGAAAGAAAGTGAGGGCAGGTTCTTCATGACTTACAAATAGACTTAGACTCACACACAGTAATAGTTGTTGTGCAGATTTTAAAAAAATAGTTCATGTAAATCCTTAGCAGAACGGCTGACACATATAGTACTCAATAAGTGGTGGTTAATGTTCTTACAAATTGGAAACAAAATCCAATCTTCAAGAAGTATTTATAAATCTACTGACTGCAGCTGAATTTCAGAACGTGACAGTGACATAGAGCTAGCACTTAGATGCCTCCAGTCACCCTGAGATGTCCAAGTCCTCTCTTTAACAGGTGCCTGCCAAGACCAAGAAAGAGAGACACCTTTCCAGGCTCCAAACTTGCCCTGGAAGAGACCACAGAAGAATAAAGGCACAGAGTCTGGGTTTCCACGTCTCAGTCGCAAGACCCTGCACCAGAATTTGTTACCTCATTACTTAGTGTCTGAGCCTTGAAGAAAACATGTAAATTATGCAGAAAGGCACCATATTGTCGGAGGCAAATGAGACCTTCATTATCCCTGTGTGAGCAGAGCTTAGCCAACAGAGCAGAGAGAAACAGTAAACCCTTCAAGGTCTGGCGGCACAGATGGGTGCTCAAAAAGGTTCCAGGGACCCTCAGAGCAGGGCCAAACACTGTCGTTATTCAAGTGGTTAACACATGGCTAGGCACGTGGTATTTCCCTAATGATTCTGCTTCTCTGCAGCCTTCTCCAGGGGAGGCTGCTCTTCTGCCTACAATCCTCACCACCACATTGTTAAAACACACAGCCCACAACCCAGGGGTTTGCGTTCTCCTGGGTCCCATAATGATTAGCAGGAATGTCTATTCCTATGCAATTCCAAGACCCTTCTGACTCCATGACCCACTATACTAGGCTATACCATTGTCTCCTACCACCAGCCCTCTTACACATGAACTATATTTAAATTCATACTCTGTGTTTACTGGAGACCATGGCATCTAGTGCTTGGCACTAAGTAGATATTCATTCAACATTTGCTCAATGTTGGCATCAGTTCACAGTCTTCCTCTCCACCCCCAACCCCTGCTGCCATCTCAGATGCCCTTAAGATCTGTTGAAAGATCCTTCCAGCATCTCATCTTCCAAATCTCACTTTACCTATTTCCATAGCATTCTCTTCCATTCCAGGAACTCACATTTATGGCCACAGTCTGCCCCTGCCAGCATTTACCTCTGAAACCTTGACCTCAAAACATCGTCCATCTGACCACAACCTTGTATTCTTTCCCCTCTCCCATTCCTCACAGGCTTGATCCAAACCACCACCACTTTTCTCAAGCCCTGTTCTACACCTCTTCTGTCACTATGCCATTGGTCTCACCTCACATAGTAAATATCACCACATACAAATTATTATCAGATTCCCTCCAGCTTCTGACCTGGCCATTCACTTCCAAAGTTAACTATATTTCCATCTATTATTATTTCTTCTCTTGGGGTCCCTTAAGAAGAAAAGCTTCTTTTCAAAGCTGATCCTTCCACTCTTGAAACCTGTGATCATCTTGAAATAGTACACATCTCAGCAACCTGTCTCTTTCTTCTATCGGTCCACCTCTAAAATTATCTACTATTTGCCAAACCCAGTAAACTTGTGTTTACTAATCTTTCTGTTGATACATCTAAAGCATTTGACAAGTTTGGCCATATCTTTCCACTTAGACCCTCTTTTCTGTCTTCTAAACTGCACCCACCCTGAATTTTACTCTTTCTTCTACAGTCATCCTTGCAGGAAGTTTTCCCTGGATATTTCACCTTTGTTCATTCTTTAAATACAGGTGTTCTTGGAAAATTTGTCCTGAATCCCCTTTTTTTCTTGCTAGGTACCTACCTGTTGGATCATGGTACCTACTTACATGGCTTCTACTGTATCTGTGTCCATATCATCACTCCCCCATCAGTATCTCCAGCCTTGAGCTGGAGCTTCAAGGTCCTCTCCCTTGAGCTTCAAACCCATATATCCAACCACACATGGAAACTACACATGGAAACCACTACCTTGACAGAGGACTTCGACCTGCTCAAGACCCTGTGCAGTCTCTTCCCCAGAACAACTATTTGGCTCCTGATTTTTCCATCTCACTTGTGGCCCCATGACCCATGTAGCTGAGGCTCAGGCATGTGAGGAAATAGACCATAATCTGACATACATAGTGTTTTTCCTTCTGTCACTGAGACTGGCTGAGCAAGGGCTGGGTGTGCTGTGGAATTGACTGCAACAGTTGGCAATAAAGTAGGTGACCATAAGGGAAAAGAAGCTTTAACCTGAAAAGGAGGTATTTCCAGCTAGGAGAGAAGTTATGTTGTTATTAAGAAATTGACTGGGAGATAGGGATCTCTAGGGTCTTGCAAAGAGAAAGGAATAGAAACTGGGAAGTAATCTCTGGCATTTAAGCAGCAGGAGGCCTATGTCATTGAACTACACCAATGAAGCCCATTCTTTTAAGTTTTATACAGTTTGGAAAACATGCTTTGAGTGCCTGTATATTGAACTCTGGGATAGGGTTAGGAAAGAGCAGATTACGGTTCAGTTTTCCACCACCACCATTACCACCTCAATCCTGACCACCCACCAGATGTGACTTGTGAAAAGCAAAGAGAACTTTATGTTTGTCAATACAGATCAAAAGTAGCTAAAGCCAAGGAGACCTACAGAAAAGTCATAGACTAGCAAGATCAACATTTTGGTCTCTACTTTAAAGGCAGAAGTAGATTTAATGTCTGCCTTTGTCCTGTTGTAGACATTTCTGTAATGAAGATCGCTATTATTTTTGTACTCCATACTAGCCGCAGGTAAGTCAAGGGGTTGAAGTGACATATGAAGTGCCACACCAACTCTCAAGACAGGCCAGTCAGAGCACTCTTAAAGCAGCCTCTGAGGGTGGCTGGCTGGCCCAGCTGAGGTCCGACTGGCTGAATTGCTTCATAATCTGATTGATCCAAACTTTAGGCAGTGATGACATTTACAAAAGTGCACATTGTAGTGACTATTCCTGCTGTGATGTCATGGCAAGAAAATTGCATATGGAACTAAGTGCTTTGCTTTTGATTAAATATCTAGTTCAACAGATTATGCAAATAATATATCCCCAAACACATCTCCAAGTAAAATGGACTGAAAATGTGTGAACCTGTATATTATAGCTTAGGTGGTATGAATATCATTTCATATGTGCAAAGGTGGAAGCAATATCACATTTTAAAGCCACCCTTCCTCCAAGCTGTGGAGAATTTAACCTCAGTCTTCTTGGGGATTTCTACCAGGGTAGGGCAAAATGATTCATTTATACAGATCAGCCTAAGACAGCCCAACTGCATATGGTCCTTTGGGGTCCATTGCTTCTGGCTGCTTCTGGGGCAAAGTGCTATTTATCAAGCCTGGAACCCGGGCAGCCCTTCTCCTCTGATGCCTACCAGGATTAGGGTCCTGCTGCTGACCTTTCTGCCTCTACCTGATTACTATAGATCCTTTCTTTGGTCTTTCTTTTAGGGTTTCCTTTGGTAGCAGTCCCTCTTGAGGTCACTAGGCTTCCTCTCCTTAGTGAGCTTAGATTTGGGGAAACAAAAGCCAGAAAGGGAAGTATTTTGCAAGCAACTCCTGGTTTTTATTCTATCCTGAACCTCTTTTGAGGTAAGAAGGCACAGAGCCTCCTCCCTGCCTAAATGGTGATGGGGAAGAACAGGACACCAAGAAAAACTATCAGTTTGTATCTCCAAAACTTACTCTGCCATTTAGTTTCCATGGGTGTGCACTCAAGTGAGTGACAGATCGGTTACCTACAGGAAAAATAAGATGAGATTGTTCAGGGGCCAGCTCTCAGATGGTGTCACAGCCTGCTGTTACCACTACTACTGATGAAACTGTCAGTTAGCAACAAAAGTAGATGTCTTGCCTTCTATTCCAGGGCAAGATCTGTGTTTTATAAGGGGATTTTTTCACATATATTATTTAATCTGAGTTTCTTTAACCCTCTCATGAGAAAGGCTGTCTGATCCCCATGTCAAACAAGACTAAGACTCTAAGAAGTGAAGCCATCTAGCTAGTATGAAGTGCAGCTGGGAAGTGAACCTGTGTCTGACTCCTGGTCTCTGTGCTCCTTGCAACTGCCTGCACACTGACTCCCTTCCACCTCCCCACACACACAACAGGGCTGCCCACAACAAGGCTCAGGCAGCCAGGCGGGCATCCTTTCACCTCTTTCCACAGCCCATGAGTCTCTGGCTGTGCTGCTATTTTACATGGGGCCTCATTTTCCCATCCAAATCCAGCTCAAGGTGACTTCCTCATAACTCACCATCCAGAGGGCTGTGAGCTATGTCTCCCTATTCTTCTCCAGATTAACCATCCCTCTCTAGTGACCCTTAACTCACCTCCTTTGTACTTTAGGATCTATACACGTCTCATGTCCCCCGATACACTAGAGGCTCTGGGGTGGCATGACTATGTCTAATTTATTGCTATACTCCCAAGAACAATGGTCTGATACCTAGGAGACACACAAGAATTGTTTGTGGAATGGAAGGATGAACAGACAGATGGGTAAATGAATTAATATATGAAAAAGGGAATAAATGAGTGAACGAACTAATGAAAGCGGAAACCCATAGAGGATGGCAAGAATGCCAAGCAGCCATTATAGAGAGTGATGAGATAGAATTCACTGCAAAGCATGCTGGAGAGAAAAAACACACTGAGATTAAGATGATTCCAAAATGCGAATATGACTGCAGGTCTAGGAAACTGAAAAACACTCTTTAAGTCCCAGTAACCCTGTGTTTCACTCTGGACTTACTTTATTGGGAAGCTGTGTACTGGTTTCTGGAACTGCTCACTTTCATAAGGCCCTAGCCCTTCCTCCTGTTCATTAATAAACACCTATAGGACAATAGCACCATAATGGGTAATAATTCTGATGTGCCCACCATGTACCGGGCATTCTTCCAAGTACCTTATTCAATTCTCCCAACAATAATATGAGACATGGACTGTTACATATCTGATTTCACAGATGAAGAAATGGAGGCTTAGAGAAGTCAAATGCCTTTCTTAATGTCATGCATTTAATAAATGGCAGAAGCAGAATTCAAATCCATGTTATCTGACTTCAGAGCCATCCCTCCTAATCACTGCCCCATCAAGCTGCACATTCCTGTGGCTGGCTGGCTAGGAGAGTAAGTTTCCACTCATTGAACACTTGCTCAGTGATTCACCAAACACTTTGTAGACATTCAATCCACAATAACCTCATGACTGAAGGACCAGACCATTTTGATCCCTGTTTTACAAACAAGGACACTGTTTGTGTGACCAAGTGATGCCACTAGAAAATGACAAAGCTGGGATTTGAACCCAAGTCGGCTTATTCCAAAATCAATGCTGTTTACCACAGTATACTATATCCCGGAAGACACACTCATCATTTTCTTTCTTCTTCAATAAATGATCATGGGGTCCAAGAAAGAGACCTGTATTTGAAATCAGGTTATTTCTGTTCCAATCTTGGCTCTTCCACTTGGGTCTGTACCTTGGGCACATCCTGTAACGTCTCTGGGCCTCAGTTTCCTTATCCATCAAATGGAGCCAATCATGCCACATTACAGAATTATTGTGAGGGTTAAATGAGAAGTTAATGTTGATGAAAGCACTGTGTAAACCTTTTTCTCTATGAGGTAGCAAGAAGTCAATAGATACAATTATACTTCTCCTGGGAGTGAAAAAAATGAGTCTCACAGAGATGAAGTGAGCAGTCTAACAATCTCACAGAGAGTCGTTCATTAGAGCAGGAATGAAGCCCAGATGTCCCTAGGCAGAAGTCCATGTGCCTTTTGTGAGGTGGCCAAGGATCATTACTTTGCATGGGTGAGACCCTGCCAGCCCCACAGTGCTTCTTCAGTTTCAATGCACACCATCTTTCCCCCGTTCCACACCTCCTTAGCTCTTTCTGGGCCCCTTGACAGTCAGGGTAAAAGTCTTTTTCCATCTTTCCTAGGCTTAACTGTAAAATTAAGTGGTCTTATTCTGTTAGAGAGTTCTACCCAGAATGAGTGACGCTGAGAGAAGGCAGCACAAGCCTGGTCAGGAATGCTTGTCAAGAGCTTGAGATGCTCTGCTAATGAACGTCATTTTTGAAGCTGGTTGGGATTAAGCCATTATCGGTGTGATCTTCACCTGACCCTTGATGGACCAAAATTCATACATTCCAATTCTGTGCTTAACTAGGAAGGCTTTACAACTCCTTTCTCCTCTAGAATCCTTTCAATCTCCAGGACCTATTATGCAGCAATTTTGCTTTCTCCAATTTCATTTTCACTTTCAAAGTGAATGTCATTTGTCAGGCAAACCACATATTCTTTGGATCCCTATCTGCTAAATTATTTCTGAACTTGACTTTTTGGGGGCCCCATTCTGGCTGACCTAAATTCTTCTCTGTCTTCTACCATTTCTCCCTTCTCTCTGAAGGCAGCCATCTGTGGCTTCGTTGCCTAAAGAAGCTGTTTCTGGAAGCACTTATCTGTTACCCCAGTTGGAAAGTTATCATTCATATCTAAATTAGCCAGTGTGATCTTTTATCTGAACTCCAGGCAGAGCTGGTCCTTTGTATGAGAACTACCCATCAGATTTCAGACCCGTCTGCAGCGTCATTCTCAGATGACTCACTTTGGAACTAAGATTTAAGTCTTCAGTGTTTCTAAATGTAAAGATTGTCTCTGTAGCCACTTTTCAAAAGAACTTGACACTTTCACAGGGGTGGTACCTAAATCCTAATTAGGCGGTCTCCTGCCCAAGCTCAGCTCAGAAGCAATGCCTGGCATGGACTCCTGGTCTTTCTGTCCTGCTGTTGCCCACTATAGAGAGAATTCCTGATAGAGGCAAACAGTTCCAGAGGAGCAAAGAATGATTTCATACAATTCACCTTCAGGGTTAGCAGCAAAGAGATTTTGCAATGAAATAGGATTGTTAACACATGTCAAAACTGATCTCACAAGAGGGCTGGCAGCCCTGCTCTGACCAACACTGGACATACCATGGATAGAGCGTTGGGCTGGAGTTTGAAGTACCCCAAATCCAGAGGACATGACCACATGTCAGTTTTGCAGAGAACAACCACGATCATGAAGAGGCCAAACTGTGTAAAGGATGGTTAAAAGAACTGGAATGTCTAGCCTGGAAAGGAGAGACTTTTGTGGGGATAAGCAGGGTGGAAAATTCTGTCTCAGACTCTTTTTATATCAATTAGAAACCTGAGGCTTAGCACAAACCCAGGGAATAACCAGAGTGAACATTTTAAAGAATAAATGAGATCACTTTGCTGCCTAAAACCATCCAATGACTTCCCCACTGATGTTAGAATAAAGAGCCAGCCCCAAGCCATGGCCTCCAAGACCCCCACATGGAGGCACTGGTCCTTCTGTGTTGGGTAGAAGATCAGCTAAGCTATGCAATCAGGAGGCCGCCAAATACCAGGTAGAAGTTTATTTCTCTACCTTGTTATAAATGTCACCACAATTTGCAGACCAGGCCAGGCCTCAATAAGGCCCAGTTGACAAACACCGTCAGCTGACACTTCAGGAACATGCCAGGGAACGAAAAAGAGACCCTAGGTTACATGCTGAAGAGTAACAAGAGGAGACTGGATCAGAAAAGGGAAGGTGGTGTGTAGCTCAAGTGATGACGAAGTGCATCTTAAAGGAATGAAGTAGAAAGCACAGGTGATATCTACTACATTGAAGTCCTTAAAGACTTTTCTTTTTTTTTTTTTTTTTTTCTTATATAGCTCACTGTAACCTTGGACTCCTAGGCTCAAGAGATCCTCCCACTTCAGTCTCCTGAATAGCTAGGACTACAGGTGGATGCCATCACACCCGGCCATTTTTATTATTATTATTATTTGTGGAGACAGTGAGGGGGTGGGATATCTCACCATGTTGCCCAGACTGGTCTTGAACTCCCCACCTCAAGTGATCCTCCCATCTTGGCCTCTCAAAGTGCTGGGATTATAGGCGTGAGCCACCCCATCTGGTCTGTGAAATTTTATTGTAAATAAAAAAGCATAAATAATGAAAATTAGTCACAGATGAGTGGTGAAGGGAAGCCAGGCAAGCTTTGTCATCCTTAGAGTGGAGCTTCTGTAGGTGGCTGAGTGCAGGTGGCTCCTCTGAGCTCTTTCACTTTTCAATGTCTGCTTAAGGGGCTCCTCAGGGGCATTCTTTCTCCACCCTATCTAAATGAGCTCACCCAGCATATAATTTTGTCTTAGCTCAGCATCCTGCTTGTTTCTTTCACAGCATTTACCACAGTGTATGCTTATTTGTTTGATTTAATTATTTTTGTCTATTCTTACTCCCATTCCTACACTGCTAGACTGATAGTCTCCATAAGGGTAGAGTAGGGATCTTACATGCCTCATTCATGACTGTATTAATTATCTACTACTGCTTAACAAATTACCCCAATACAGAATAGCTTAAAATAATAAACATTTATTAGCTCACAGTTTCTGTGAGTCAGGAATTTAGAAGTAGCTTTTCTGGATGGCTCTGGATTGGAATCTCTCAATGTGGCAATCAGGATGTCAGCTGGGATGCAGTTATCCGAAGGCACAGCTGGGGTGGAAGGATCCAAAAAGGCTCACTCTCTTGGTACTGGTTATCAGCAGAGGCCTCAGCTCCTTTGCACAAGGGGCCTCTCCAAGCACTGCTTGAGGAGCATCTGCACAACATAGAGGCTGGCGTCTCCCAGAGTGAGCGTTCCAAGAGAAAGCAAGGCAGAAGCCACACAGTCATTTATGACCCAGCCATGGAAGTCACACGCCTTTTTTTTTTTTTGCAATATTCTACTGGTTACGCAAGTCAGCCCTATTCATTGTGAGAGGGGATCACACACGGGTGTGAATATCAGGAAACAGGGATCTTTGAGGGCCATCTTGAAAGCTGGCTACCACAACGACTCTACCCCTTAGCAGCCAGTGTCATGCTGGCATATGGTAGGTACCTAATATATGTTGGCTCAATGAATGAGTGAAGGGGGACAGCTCAAGTCAACTCAGTATTACCAAGATCAGTAGCTGAAGTCAGCCTTGAAATCAGGTCTTCAGTCTCTTACTTAGCGCTCTCTTCCTATACCACAAGGTCTTCTTTATGACTTCTACCATATGCCCCCTTTTCCAATACTCTGACACAACCCTATCTTTCCCAGCTTGTACCAGCCTGTATACAACCTGATAATGGCCCATCCAGCAAAATTAAAAAAAAAAAAAAAAAAAAAAAAAAAACGCTACACATTAATGAAATATGTCTTTGCTTTCCGTACCTGGAGGAGAGGGCAGGGCCTTGGGAGGGTATATGAGGGCCTGTCTGATGCGATAAGCAGCATTTGAGAAGCTAACGCAGTGGTTTTGAAACTTCAGCATGCTGGAGACTCAGCGGGGAGTTTGGTAATATGTCCAGGGTGGAAGCCAAGAATCTTCAGTTAGGTGGGCTTGTGGGGAGTTCTGATGGCTGGTGGGTGAACAAGCAATCCCACTCTTCCAGCTCTTTTGTACCACTGAGATCATCCTTCTGGAGGGTGTCTGTGGAGGGATGGAGTTGAGGAGAGAAATCCCAACCATAAACCTCTCAGGGTAAGAGGATTCACACAAGCTCTCTAGGAAAGAAACAAGGGGAGCGTGGGTGGGGGTGGGTGGCGGGGAGAGGGATGTGGGGTGGTAAGAGCAAGAGGGCAAAGATTCCTTAGTAGTGCATTCGTATAACACTGGAGTGCTGTCTCTTAGGGTTTTTCTTTTCTTTTCTTTTTGCAGGGGCTGTGTGTGTATGTTAAGTTAGCTCTTTTGGTATCCAACTGGGAATTTGATTCATTTAACTTGTTCAGATTCAGTTGCAATAAACCAGGTGGTTTTGCATTGCTCATGCAAATCACTTTCTCCTCACACATGGCTACAGTCCCAGCTGCCAAAATGTTGTCATGTTCTTGTCTTCAGAGCCTTAATAAGAAGAAAAAAATACAGTCTGGAGTGTATATGTGCTCAACACTCTCCCTGGTTATCACTAAGCCTGTGTGGCCACTACTAACCTGTCAACAGCCAGTTAGCTCTTCCTGAGCCAGAAGAAGAGGCGTGGGGGCATGGTGAACTAAAGGCCCAGGAGCTCCAGCTGTTCAGGCCACAGAGTCCATTGACCCACTCCAGATACCTCTTATTCAAGCCACAGAACCTTGCATGTAAAGACTAAAATCCCAAATTCTGCTTCTGTCTTTGTATTACTGACTAGATTTGGGCTCAAACCAATGGTGTCGTGGTTCTCGAATTCTTGTGAGAAGTAAGTGAGGCAACCGGAGTCACAATTCGCAGTTGATTTTCTTTCATGATACAGAAAAAGATAATCCTGGGAATAAACATTAGCCGGGTGCAGTGGCGGGTGCCTATAATCCCAGCTACTCGGGAGGCTGAGGCAAGAGAATTGCTTGAACCCAGGAGGCGGAGGCAGAGGCAGAGGTTGCAGTGAGCTGAGATCATGCCACTGCACTCTAGCCTGGGCAACAAGAGTGAAACTCTGTCTCAAAAAAAGAAAGGATTACTTGTGACCAAAAAATGACCTCTACAGAGTTCTGATCGTCCAGCCTCTGCTCATCGACCCCATAACTAAAGAATCCATATCTCCATGGCACTGGTTGACTAAACACCCATATTAGTGGCCCTTCCAGAGAGACAATTATACTTCCTCCTCATGCTGTGGATTCCTATGTAACCATGCATCTTGCTTTGGCCAATGAGATGCAAGCAGAAGTGACATGTCACTGCCAGGCGGGATCTTCAGGATCCAGAGCACATTCCACCTTGCTCATTACCTCTGCTGCAGGGACCAGCAAAGCTCCAGATCATCCTGGAGTGGAGACAGTTTGCAGCAGATCCACAGCCAATTCACAAGGGGCCTATCAGATGAGCGAGGAATGAACTTCTTTTGTTTTAAGAGTTTAGGGGGTCATTGTTCCCAAGGTAAACCTGCTCCCAACCTGACTGTGTGGTGGCACAGCTGATGAGATCCTTGGACCTCAAGGATAGCTCTTGCTAACTAGAGACTGACATACAAATTCTGGTCACCCACACGTGCAAGCACAATCAGACTATAATTCACTTGTTTCAGTTTCTATCATCTCTGTCCTCTTTGGGGTTTGTCTTTATCCCAGGCTACTAAAGACAGGACTGAAAATTCCAGTTATCATATTCATATAAAAAGAGATCATTCTAGCCAGGCACAGTGGCTCATGCCTGTAATCCCAGCACTTTGGGAGGCTGAGGGGGTGGATTGCCTGAGGTCAGGAGTTCGAGACCAGCCTGGCCAACATAGTGAAACCCTGTCTCTACAAAAAATACAAAAAATTAGCTTGGCGTGGTGGCAGGCACCTATAATCCTAGCTGCTAGGGAGGCTGAGGCAGGAGAATCACTTGAACCCTGGAGGCAGAGGTTGCAGTGAGCCAAGATGGCGCCATTGTACTCCAGCCTGGGTAACAAGAGCGAAACTCTGTCTCAAAAAAGAAAAAAAAAAAAGAGAGATCCTTCTTTCTGTGTCTCTTTCAGACAGAAGTAAAATTTCACAGAAACTGTTGAATCTTCTGTAGTATATAATCATAATCACAACAAAAAGCATGGCTGTGGAGTCCCACAGTCTGGGTTCAAATGCTGACTCTCTCATATAGTGGGTGATTTCAGGTAAGGGACATAATCTCAGTTTCCACATCTGTAAAATGGGAATAACAACAAGGCCTCAGTGGCTCACTTCCATACATGTAACGGTTTTTGGACTGGCACTAGCCCCATTGCTCATACTCTGTTCATGTTAATAGTGAGCATCTCACATGCTCATGTTCTCTCATCCTATAGCTTTTCATTAGAAATCTTCTAATATTATGAGTCCCACCTTAATCTCCCTTGCAGCAAATTTATCTGCAGTTGACCATGATGCAGAATAATACAGGGAAAGAAAGTCTGAAAAGCCCATGTCCAGCTTAGCTCGGTTGACACAAAACACAGCTATCACAGGCTAGAGTGGTAGATTAGGCTGTGCTGCCAGACCAGGAATTTTGAGGGGACAGACTACAGTCTTAGAAAGTTTCTGTTTTATTTTTAAGTACAAAGTGCATGATCACATTTGCATTTAAAAGATCTCTTCAGTGTCAGGGTAGAGAATGGATTGGCAGGTGGGAGACAGGAAGCAGGAAGAACTGATTGTTGCAGTATTCTGTAATTTTTTCTAAGGTGCTGCTTGAAATCCTTGTGGAAGAAGCTGAGATGAGAATGCGAAGGCAAACAATTGCTAGGGTAATTTCAGTTCTAATTACCTATGTTACGATACAAACATGAAAAATATGTACACACATCAGATTAAGATACTTCTCTTTTTCAGGAGACATTCGGTCCATTTAATTCGTTTCCCAAAATGTGGTGTTGGTATTGATTTAATTCTGATTTTTTTCCACTGGCAATGTGAGTGTGTAACATGATCAGAACAAGTCACTTATATTTTCTCCTCATATGCAGTGTAAAATAAAAGCAGTGAAGGACTGACTCTACTTGGCTAGAACCAAAGAGAATGAATTCAGTTCCACACAAATACCTTCAGAAGAAGGACAGAAGGAAACATTCATTCCATGGAACACGCCTTGGCACTGAATGTCCATGGGCTCCCCTTGGTCTGTCAGTTTTCTTCATGACTGCTTGGGCAGGTGCATGTAGTTCTGGCCAGTGGACTGTAAACGGAAGTGACATGTCCCAGTCTGAGCTGAGGCAGCCTGGGGCTGCAGTACCTTCCTTAGTTTTCTCTTCCCTATTGTGGTGACTCAGATAGGTTCAAGTTCCCATCGCAAATTTCAGGACCCTCAAAATCAGTTTCTCACCTGCAAAATGGAATAATGATGTCTATTTTATAGGGTTGACAGGAGAATTAAAGAAAATCGCACAGGGAAAAACCTGTAGCACACAACAGGCATTCGGTAACTGAAGCGTATGCCTCCAGGTCCTCAGAAGGGAAACTTGGGAAACTCCCTGCAGGTAATGGTGAAGGACTCAGCTCCAGGAAATGGCCTTGCAGGACATATACAGCCTTTGAAGTTTTTTGTATGTAATAAGAACACTTAACATAAGATCTAGCCTCTTAACAAATTTTAAATGTACAATACAGCAACGTTAGCTATAGGCACAATGCTATACAGCAGATCTCTGGAAAGTAACGGTCTTGCATAATTGAAATTTTCTACCCATTTAACAAAAATTCCTCATCTTTCTGGGACCCAGCCTTTGGCAACCACCATTCGACTCTCTGCTTGTATGTGTTTAACTATTTTAGATCCCTCATATAAGTGGAATTAGGCAGTATTTGTCCTTCACTGACTGGCCCATTTCACTTAGCATAATGTCCTCAAGATTCAGCCACGTTGCAGCATGTGTCAGCATTTCCTTCTTTTTTGATACTGAATGACATACAGCCTGTTGATAGTGATGAGATAGAAATTTGCATTTTCTATCCTCTTAAATACTTAATTTTTAACTTAAAATTTATACACACAATTTTTGTTAGTGATAGAAAACTTAGAAAATATACATAAATCATAAATTTATCTGCAGTCAACCCTGACCCAGAATTATACAGGGAAGGAAAGTCTGGAAAGCCCATATCCAGCTTAGCTGGGTTGACACAAGACGCAGCTATCACAGGCTGGTCTGGCCCAGGGATTGTGAGTGGACAGACCAAAGTCTAACTAACATAAATAAATGGGAGGAAAAGAAACCTACTCATAATTTTGATAGCAGAGATATTTGAATGCTTATTGAGACATTTTCCTAGATGTGTATCATAATGTATCATTATGCATTTAACTTATTACTTGCTTTTTCTGCTTAGCAATGTTTTAGATCTGTCATTCCATATACATAAGTACCTACAATCGCTTATTACACAGCTGCATAATATTTCATTGTGTGGACATAGCCTAGACTGCAGGTGGTTTCCAAAGTTTTGCTATTGCAATCAATACTGTGATCTTCAATGCTGAAATAATCACAAGGCAATGTCTTATTCGCTCTGCTATCTAATTCCTGTCCCCACTTCTAACTCTCCTGTTTGTCCCTATTATAAATAATTAAAATGTTTTCCAGTCATACCTATCTAATTATTTATTAATGGTTCCTAAGTCAAAAGATCATTGCTGGGATTAATTACAACAGAGACACTTGTTCGCACAAACCTAATCCTCATTTCCTATCACAAACTATGCATGAATCTACAGACGGAACTTCACAGACCAGAGTGATCTTTTACAACAAACAGATGTCAAGCAGGATATTCTTTGGTAAGGAGAGAATTACATCATTACTTAATAATTTAGACAGGAGAAAATTAGCTCCAAAATAAGGGAATTTGGGCATAAAAGCAGTTTGCTAAATTATTAGCAATGCTGCAAAGTAGAAAGAGTGCGAACTTGGAGTCAGATAAATGAGATTGTTTGACCCTAATCCTTATTTGCTGTGGGCTCTTGAGCAATTTACTTAAGTTCTCTGGGCCCCAGCTTCTTTACCTATAAAATACTAATATCGACTGCAGGGTGGTTCTAAAGATTGAAATAATAATAAAGAACATCAACTAAATTTTTGCCATAGATTAATAGAGAAAGAAAGTAAACTCCCATCTTTCCATGCAGAAAGCCACAGAAGGGCACCAAGAGTAAAATTTTCCTCCTTGATGGTTAAGACATGGAGGATGGCTAGAGTCAAGGTCTCCAACTATGAAGCAGCTGGCTTAGTACAATTCTATCTTTGCTATCTCAGACCAACAGACTTCTCCATTAATAGGAGGGCCAAAGAATTTACATCCACATTGAGACACTTTTGAGATGTAACTGGGGCACTATAAATAGTTACCAGGAACAACAGGTGTGAACTTGACTGCTTCCAGGCAGAGTGGCCACCCTAGTATTAACCAAGTAAGGACCAGTCTACATAAAGCAAGTGGGGAAATCAGGTCATTTCATTTCAAAGTACTCATTAGAGCTGTCATAGTTATTCCCATGTGATTGAGAACAAATAATTAAGTCAGACACAGACTACAGGATGCACAAAATTTGTTTCAACTGCTCAGAACAACCTTTGGCACCACCTCTTTGAATGACCATTCTGTTATTAGTGTTCTTCTAGGAGCTAAGCAAACTTCTTTCTCTCTCCTATAAATCTTCATATGTAATTGTATAAGATTTGTAGCATCTTTTTGATTTATTGTACCGTTTTTTACACATTCAGTAGGTGCCAAGCTCTAGCCTGAATTTACTGGAACTACATAGATGGCTGAGCCTTAGTCTCTGCTTTCAAAAAACTCACAGGTAAGTCAGGGAGAGAAATGAGGAAGCCATTAACAAAAATATACAATGTGATCAATTCCAGCATGGAGGTGTGTGAGCACTACGGAACACAGAGAAGAGGGTGATTAACTCTTCTCTAGAAAGTATCACTGAAGTGGTCGTATTTGAGGCATCTCAAATGACATTTTCTAAGTGAAGAAGTGTGGGAAGTACCTTATATGTGCTGGGCTCAGGAAGCTTCTGAGTGTGAGATGTGTGAGAATCTGTTCCACCTCAAGTGTGGCTGGAGCCTACTGTGAACGAGCGGGGAGGGTTGGTTTCCAAAGTCTCTCTGGGTTCCTACAGCCCACCCCAGTAGTGAAAACCAAAACTGAGCAGTCTCCTGGCTCCTGCCACCTCTTCAACAGAACTTCCAATGGCCCTAGGGCTTCTCAGAAAGCTCCAATACATTTTCTTTGAACTTCTTTACTAGTAATGTTGCTGTCTCTCTCAGTGTCTCAAAGTGTGTGTGTGCATGAATGTGATGCTACATGTCCACTAAACTCTACCAGATTTTTGCCATGTTTTTGTACCAGTGAAAATTTTGTGAATGGACGCCATATTCTGACATTTAAAACACTCTTGTGTGATCGATTTTTAGAAGAGTTTTCCCTATAGAATTCAAAACTGATACATTCATATGGGCGACCAATGTAAGGCCAACACTCACCCTATACTGAGTTTGCATCCTTTTATAAGTGTTTTTCTGCTATTGAAATAATGAAATTGTAGGATATTTTAAAAATCAGTGTGATTCTAAATAATTCTGACCTCTTTAGAAGACAACAAATGGTGTATTTGATTCAAAGCATTTCCCATGATTTTTTAAAGACAAGTAAGAAAATGAGCAGTCCAGCCATATGGAGATGGGATAACTCATAGGCAGGCCCATCTCAGAGGGCCCACTCACTCACCAGCAGAGAGTGTGTTCTAATGGAAGACAGCAGGGCGAGGAGAGAGAGCCCTTGGGTTTGAGAATAGAGGGAAGAGATGAAAGGTTGTCCAAGAGTTTTACAAATGGGCCTCTATGAGCCTCTATTAGGCCTTTTGCTTTATAAGTAACAGAATCGCAATTCAAACTAGGCTCAAGAGAAACAATCCTTTTTAAAGAATCCTCTGATTACCTTAGTTGAAAAATTCAGAGGCAGGACTGATCAGACATGCCTGAATATAGATACTCAAAGGATAACATTGAAATGTATCCTTTCTATCTCTCAGCGCTGCTTTGTTACTTGTCAGCTTCATTCTCAAGCTGTTTCTCCTATTATGCTGACAAAATGGTGGCTCACTGGTTCATATCTCTACAGCTCAGCAACCCTGATGCAAAGAGAGCTTCTCTTTGCCAAAAGTTTCAATGAAGTCCTCGGATTGAGTCTCATTGAACCAGCCTGGGTCATGTGTCAGAACCTGAACCAATCAGGAAATTTCATGTGCAGGGCATGAAATAAGCTGATGGGCTAGGGCTGTGTCATCTCACATCTTAGATGAGGGATGGAGGGTAGGAGGCAGGCCACTCCACCTGAGCTGGTGGGCTGAGCTACAGGGAGCAACAGCTCACCTATAGTGATGAGTAGCGCACTCTTTCCCAAGTCTGTTTCTCTTCTTCCTAACTACACATTCTCTCTTTTTTTTCTTTTTCTTTTTTCTTTCTTTCTTTTTTTTTTTTTTTTTTTTTGAGACAGAGTCTCCGTCTGTCACCTGGCTGGAGTGCAGTGGCACAATCTCGGCTCACTGCAACCTCCGCCTCCCGAGCTGAAGCAATTTCTTGCCTCAGCCTCCCGAGTAGCTGAGACTACAGGCATGTGCCACCTCGCCCAGCTAATTTTTGTATTTTTAGAAGAATTGGGGTTTCATTGTGTTAGTCAGGATGATCTTGATCTCCCAACCTCATGATTCACCCACCTCGGCCTTCCAAATTGCTGGGATTACAGGTGTGAGCCACTGCACCTGGCCCCTAACTACACATTCTAATAATAGTTCCCAGCTTCTTGACTGGTGTGACCATGTGACTGGGGTCCCACTAGTGGAAAGTGAGGAAAAGTAATATGTATTACCTATAGGCCCATCTAACTTTGAAAGCCACGAATAAAAGATGGCAGAAGCATAAAATCAAACAGTAGTCTAGGTCCCTAAATCTTTACCACGTGGAGGAGAACTGCCCAACAAACATCCACTGTGGATATTCTATCATGTTAAAAACATTACGTATTTTGAAAATTTGTTATAGCAGCTAACATTATCTTCACTAATAGACGAACAGATTTTTTTTTTAAAAAAAGGACATTTGTAAGCTGAACAGGCAAAACAGCTCATGTCACAACAAAGCTTCTATCTCTTTAGTGCTGAAGATTTTAGACATCCTGATGGGTTTAATCAGTCAGTTACCATGGCCTGATGGAAGCATTGGTCAAAGAGTCAAAAGAGAGGGTTCAAAAGGCTCTGCTACTGATGACTGTGTGACCCCAGGCATGTCACTTCTCTCTGACCTTCATTTTCTTCATCTGCAAAATGGCAATTGCAATATCTGCTTGACTGCTTGACTGTAAGAATCCAATACAATTATGTGAGTTTGAGTGTGATGTAGACTATATAAAGCTGGCCTGCAAACAAACCAACAACCTGACGCTGTCAGAAGCAACGAAAAGCACGCGGATTTGCCCAGTTGGTTAGAGCAAAGCGTTAATGAGTCTATTTGGTCTCACACAGAAAAATATTTTGTCTCATTCATAGAACCATAAAAATTAGCACTGGGCTGGGCTTTGGGAAGAAAAACCTAAGCAAGATATATTCATACATCCCGTTTCAGGGAGAGAGACAGCACAGCTGTGACCAAGTCTGCTATAAGGCAAGCTCAAAACCTTCCTCCCCTCTCACCATTTTCTTCCCGTTCTCACTCAACTCCTACCCTGTATACTCACAAGTCTGCTTCTTTGTTTGTTTATGTCTTCCTAAACTAGTCACTCCTCAGGCTTCTTCCTCCTCTCTCTTGAACCAGTAAAATCTAGTCTAGTCCACCTGCCACAAGGATGCTGAGTGATTCTTCCAAAGCACAATCATGCCATTTCTCTGGGCCTAGAAATTTGTGTTAGTTATTCTGATTTCAAGATGCATGCAATTCTTTTATCATAGCTTTCAGGACTCATAACAATTTTGGTCTCAACCTACCCTTTCTAGTCTTACTACCCCCAGTCTAGGTCAAACAGACCTCTTCTCTATTCATTTCCTGGGTACCTCAGCTGCTTTCAAGACTTCTATCTCTGCCTGGGAGTTCAAAGGTCCAGGCAGTAAATGGAGATAAGGAAGCAGAGGAGCTCGGAGCTAGAGACATAGATTGGGAATATCTCTATACAAGGAAGAGCTGAAAACTTAGAGCTGGAGAGCTTAGTGGGCAGTGCAGGTGGGGAAGAGAAGGGAAGAGGGAGGAAGGGAATCTCGGGTAGACTGCTATTTGAGGAGGCACTGTGAGTGGAAGGAGGAGGCTCCAAGGCAGAAGAAGAACACAAAGACGTTGGTGTGGGAAGAGAAATGGAATCAGGAAGCAGCACAGAGCCCAAGGAAAAAGACGGTGACAATCAGGGGGGAGGATGACTAGCATCAAATGCTGCAGGGAGGTAGCCAGGCAGGGAGAGAGAAGAAAGAGCTCACTGGCTCAGGCTAAGAGAGGGTCCGAATTTTTTATTGGAATAACTGAGGCAGGAGCCAGGAGGCAGTGGGTTCAGGGATGAAGAGGAGATAAAGAAAAGAAGACAATGGAAGGAGCTGACCTTTCAGGAAGACTCACCTGAGGCAACTTGAGTCAAATCTCTAAAAAGCAACCCACTGTGCCTGGCACTGTGGCAGTGGGGGTTGCAGGGAGTCACACTCTGCCTTCCCCTGTGGAGATTTCAGCAGCCACTACTTGGTTCTGATGGCCCAGCCAGGCTGCTGTTGCATGAGCTATTTTTCATGGTCATTTGAAAGGAACTGAATAACAGGTGCTGAAATCCCATTTGCTGTGAAGCACCTTCCTCCTTCACCGCCACCTCCTCCTTCACTCACCTGGCTCATAAATATCTTCCATAGAGAGCTCCTGGAGGCCTCTTTGCACAACTTGCTAACAAACAAGCCATCCCTGGTGATGACCATGGACAGGATGCATCCTGAGCATAGGACATCAGAGGATCAAAACACAGTTCCTCTAGGCTATAGGGTCAGACCTTCGGCAAGTCACATCTCCTGTCGGAGCCTCAATTTCTTCCTTTGTCAAATAGGGACAACAGGGTTTTTTTTGTTTTTTGTTTTTTGTTTTTTTTTTTACCTTACAGGATAAAGTCAGAAAATGGATGTTAAACCTCACAGAAAATTGTAAAGCTTCCCTGGAGGGTTTGCTATTAACAATGTGTTCTGATCATGAAAGTGCACATTTGCCTAGAGTTTCCCAGAAAGGTCATCCTCAGCTCCTCTCTTTCTCCCATAAGCCTCAAAAATGCTGTTAGCTCTACCTTCTACATACACCATGCTTCCAACCATTTCTCTCCACCTTCCCCACAATCACTGCAGCCCAAGCCATCATCATGGCTCTCTTGGAAAATTGCAATCTCTGTGCAGCTAGTTTGAGGACAAGATGCTGCATTTCCACAGCCTCTCCTCCCTCAAAGCAGCCAGAATGGCCTTTTCCAAAATATAGCCATCACAGAATCCTTCCCTCAAAACTCTCCAATGGCTTCTCACTGTGTGTGCAGATAATCCGAAGTCCCTGCCATGCCCTAAAAGGCCCCTGCCCTGTGACCTGCCTTCTGCTGTTCAGAAGCTTCTTGAGTTCCACGACCACACCACGCTTGTCCCACTCCAAGGTTTCTGCTTTGATGAGGGAGCCACTCCCTTATTTTATATCACGCAGGTCTTCACTCAGCCTCTTCAGGAAGGTCTCCCCAACTATGTTATTTCAAAGCCCCGCTTCCCAGCATGCCAGCCCCATCCACACCTCAACTCTTTCGCTCTTCATCCCATTATCCTATTGTATTTGTCTTTGCAGAACATTGACGTCATGTTTGTGTGTGTTTATTTTGTATCTAACTCCCCCAAGTCAAATGCAACTTTTGTTAGGACAAGGATTTGCTTCTGTCCTGTTATCCTCAGCACGTAGAAGAGTGCCTGATAGGTGACAGGCCCTGAATAAGTATCTGTTGCATGAAAGAATGAATGAACCAATGTTCTTCCCACATTTGTCTAGCGTGGCAGTGTCCTAAATCTTGTCCAGCTCACTCTGCACAGCCCAGCTCTCTATACCAGTAGATGGCCTCCCTCTAAGCCCCCCATCCTGGCAATCTTGACTCCTTGAAAGGGAAGAAAAACAGCTGCTTGCTTAATTTGATCCAAGGAACTGCTTTTCACCAGTATGGGTGGAACCTTTTGAAGGGCAGCAAAAGGTGCAATCTTTACTTATCTTTTAAAATATTACTCTAGTAAGATGTGGATACATTCTCATTGTAAAACATTCCAACCCAGTTGTATACAGGGTAATTTCCCCTTTACATGCATGCCAATCCCACTCCACATACCCACCAGACACTACTATCTAATGTTTCCTTGAAGGGTCTTTCTCTGCCCTAACACGTACTTTGTAGACAGATATAGACAAATCTCCCTTTGAAAGAATGATGTCACACTATGTCTTGTGCTGCAACTTGCCCTTTTACTTAGCAATACATTTTATGGATATTTCCACCTCAGTTCATCTAGAACTACATTCTTTTTAGTGGCTGCCAGGCACACTTTGGTATAGATGCAATCGAATTTTCTTTAACGCAGTGTGGAAGGAATAGATAAGCCAGCTCTTATTTTTGGCTATTATAAACACTGCTAGGACCAACTTCCTATTCACACAGTGCAGTACACATCAATATGTCTGCAGGAAAGATACCTAAAAGACAAAGAAATAGTCTCAATCATATTCATGAACAGTTAAAAATAGAAATAATTGTACTATAGAATAACCCTTTATCAGAGACCAATCAATAACTCAATTTTTCAAAGACCAGCTATTGAATATAATGATAGGGGACAGGGAATTAATACCTAATAAGGGCCTCTGAAGTTTTCCATGGTATTTCACATTCAACCTTACAAGCACTCGGCAGGGTGCGTATTGTTGTTGCCCTATGAAACTGGAAGAAAATGAGGCTCGGGGCATGGAGGTGCCACACCCAAAGCCTTCCAACTATAAAGTGGTAGAGCCGTGACCCAAACCCAGGCCTGTTTGCAAAGTCCACCATCTTTCCAGCACATCTCTTTTCCTTTTCAGCCTCTTCTTTCTGTTTAATAGAAAAAAAATTTTTTTTTTTGCCCATGAAACTTGCTCATCTGCAATCAGTCATTCCAATTCACTTGTTGTCTCACCTAAAAACTGCCCTCCTGCTTCACTGCTCATCATTAAATGAAGAGGACCATTGGAAGGGTGTGTGCCCTCACAGAAAATTCCCTCTGCATCCCTTCTCAGGAGACAGAAGACAGGCCTCTTTTCGAGGCTGTCTCCTACCTATGAGAACACATTCCTACTGTCCCAGCTTTGGCTGGTGTCTGGGACTTGTGAGAGTTCTGCCCTGTTGTGGAGCAGGGAGTGCAGAGAAAACAGGTCCCTTAGAACCTGTGTGTTTAGCCAATGCAAGCAAACAATTTCTCAGTAATGAAGGATGCTCCAAGATGTCTGGATAGCTTTACTCTCAAATGAATACAAGAAAACAGAAAAGGTGGCCGGGCATGGTGGCTCACACCTGTAATCCCAGCACTTTCAGAGGCAAAGGCAGACAGATCGCTTGAGGCCAAGAGTTCGAGACTAGTCTGGACAACATAGCAAAACACTGTCTCCACTAAAAATACAAAAATTAGCCAGGCGTGGTAACGCAAGCCTGTAGTCCCAGCTACTCAGACGGCTAAGGCTGGGAGAATCGCTTGAGCCTGAGAGGTAGAAGTTGCAGTAAGCCGAGATTGCACCACTGTACTTTATGAAAGAAAGAAAGAGAGAAAGAAAAGAAAAAGAGAAAGAGAGAGGAAGGAAGGAAAGGAGAGGAGAGGAGAGGAGAGGAGAGGAGACGAGAGGAGAGGAGAGGAGAGGACGGGAAAAGAAAGAGAAAAGAAAAGAAAGAAAACAAAAAGGCAACGAGGGCCAAACATGCACCCATGAAAATTGCCACAGTTGGGAGTCGGGGGGGCAAAAGCAATTGAAAGAAAAAATACTAGGCCGGGCACGGTGGCTCACACCTGTAATCCCAGCACTTTGGGAGGCCAAGGCGAGTAGATCATGAGGTCAAGAGTTCAAAATCAGCCTGGCCAAGATGGGAAAACACCATCTCTACTAAAAATATAAAAATTAGCAAGGCATGGTGGCAGGCGCCTATAATCCCAGCTACTCTGGAGGTTGAGGCAGGAGAATCGCTTGAACCCGGGAGGCGGAGATTTCAGTGAGCCGAGATCGCACCACTGCACTCCAGGCTGGGCGACAGAGCAAGACCCCATCTCAAAAAAAATGAAAATAAAAAAACTAAATCGTAGATGATTATGCAGAAGCAGGGGTCATGGATTCAAGAGACCCCAGCAGGACAGGGCTGGAAGGGGCCTGAAATATCTGCCCGTTGAACATCACACCCGCAGCTTGGGTGTCTTCTGCAGCATCTATTTTAGGAGCAGCCCACTGGCTCTTGTAGGCCTCACATTACAGGACAGGAAGCACATTATGGCCCCAAGCACTAAGGTCTGCCTTGCACGTTCCCGCCTGTTCGAGAGCTCTTCCTTCTGGTACTCTAAAACTCACCTGCCTTTCCTTCCAACCCCTTTGCCCCAGGTCCACTCCCTTGAGACCCCAGTGAACAAGACTAGTCTTGCCTCCGAGACAGCCCTTCTAGCCTTGAGAAATGCCCCAATTCCCCAGCATCTGTGACACCTTCACAGCAGGTCTGAAGGGGCTGCAGGATAGAAGCTTTCTTAACAAACAGGTCTAGCCTTTCTGGTTAGGAGAGCTGTCTGGACAAAGAAAACCAATCCCACTTGTCTTTTGAATCTGCAGCCAGATGGGGAAGCAACAATAGCCCTGGGAGAAGTGGGGGAGGACCTGCCTCTTCACATCTTAATGAAGGTGTGAACTTTGAAGCTTTATTATGAACACTTGAAAGCCTACCCCTGGCTAAGCTCCTTTCAGCTGCTCACTGTCACCCTGGATAATGAGGCCGCAGCTGTGTGGGAAGCACTGGGGCAGGAGAAGGGGAGGCCCAGAGTTATCTGGAGGCAGGAGCCTCACAGGCCCTGGCAGAAAAGCCACCCTGGGCTGTGGGCACTGCCCCGTGACCAGGCCCTGGGGACTTTCAGGCACAAGGAACTCTGTTCAAACCAAAGGAGGGCAGTAACCGCATTAGGGACAGTAGAAAGGCCTGGAGAGTCCTTTTCTTTTTTTTTAACCTTCTAGGTAATAAAAATAATGACTCACACCTGGAGGGCACCTTACATCATCACCTCATTTAGATTCACAGAAAAGTCTCTGTGGGGCAAAAAGGACGGTGGCACAGAGAAGACAGTGACCCTGCATGAGGTCACTTGGCCTGTAAGTGGCAGGTCAACTAGTTCCAACCCCAGTTTTTTTCCACCCTATAAACTGTCACTTTCCTTGAGGTCAAGCCTTGAGGTATCCACTAAAATATCAAAACATGATCAGTATGCAAGCAACAGAAGAATAGTTGACAGTGCACGCTTTTTATGTCCCAAGCACTGGTGTCATTTAATCCTCACAACAACCAAATCAGGTAGGTATGATTATTATTATAGACGGGGAAACAGACGCAGACAGAAGCGACTTCCCCAAGGTCACACAGCCAACAAGCAGCCAGGTCGCATTTGAACTCAAGCTTTTATAGATGCATATTTCACTTGTTCCCATCGTGGCTGTATTACCTGCTTATTATAGAAACTGGGAAAATTCAAAGATAGAGAAGAAAGGCCCCGTTGCCAAAACAGAGTGTTATAGTTACCTCCTGGCTTCTTCTCCAGGCACTTAAGTTTTACATTCATTCATTCAGTATGCATTTACTGAGTGCCTCTTGTGTACCAAGCACCATACTGGGTACTAGGGATTCAAAGATGATCCAGACCAGCAGGTGCCTGTTCTCAGGGGACTGGCAATCTAGGGGTGCCTTCCTGTGTATTCAGTGGCTCTGGTCAACTGGCTCCCAGGGTTTCTCCTGCAGAACCGCCTTCATATACAGTGCCAGAGGGCTCTAACCATAGTTTAAAGGGCACCAATGCTCATGTGATGTCTACCCAACATCTGTGTGCTCAGTGTCTCTGTGCTAATAGCCAATGTGGAGCAAACAGTAAAAGTGCTGGCCTTCCTTCTTTCTTGCTCTCAGTTTCCACAAGGATAGAAAGTTACTCTGGATGCTCTGTAGGGCAGAGGTCCCTGACCCCAGTCTGCGGACTGGCACTAGTCCAGTATTACCGCCTGAGCTCCGCCTCCTGTCAGATCAGCAGCAGCAGCATTAGATTCTCATAGGAGTGCAAACGGCACATGTGAGGGATCTAGGTTGTGTGCTCTTTATGAGAATCTAATGCCTGATGATCTGGGGTGGAACGGTTTTATCCCAAGACCATCCCCAAACCCCATTGAGAAATTGTCTTCCATGAAACTGGTCCCAAGTGCTGAAAATCTTGGAGACCACTGCTGTAGAGTATCAAATATGTCATTTCTGTGATTGCAAGACAGCAACTGATTGCAAGACAGTATGGGTTTCTTGGACAGAATGAGCTTACTGGTTAGAAAATGGAGCCAGGCCTATCCCTCCTAGTTGGGGCAGGAGAACACATTCCTAAGTATTAAACCCCCATTTTCTAAATGGGAAGCTGAGGCTCAGAGAATCAAAAGTCATTTGCCCAAAGTCACCTTGAGCTAGGAATCAATCAGGTCTGTGCAGCCAGGCCAGCTTTGAAAGGCAATAGGACTAGGGATTGTCAGTATCTCAGAAGACACAGATGACCCAGTTATAATCCCAGAATGGAAGAATCTGATCCGTTCAGCCAAGCTCCACAGCAGGGAATCCAGTGGGCAGAGGAGACTCTGGAGTTGTGGTTCTCAAATTTTTTGGTCTCAGGACCCCTTTAACAATGAATAAAACTTACTGAGACCCCAAAGAGTTGTTTTTATGTGAATGTCTTTCAATGCTGCATAAGGAACTAAAACTGAAAATGTTTTAAATATTTGTTAATGTATTTTAAGATAATATCTGTTAACATAAAAAACATATTTTTATTTTAACAAACTATATTTTCTGAAACAAAACAAAATTAGTGAGAAGAATGGCATTTACAGTTGTATAAATCGAGAGCTGGATTTCCTCATCTGCTTCTTCTGTTAATCTGTTGCGATATATTGTTTCCTTTGAAGTACATAAAGAAAATCTGTCCTCACACACATAGGTAGTTGGGAAAGGGAGAAATCTTTTAATAGCTTTCATTGTGGTTATTCTTCATACCAAAACTCAATGTGTGGTAGCTTCTTAAAAATTAGTTGTAGCCAGGCGCAGTGGCTCATGCTACAATCCCAGCACTTTGGGAGGTCCAGGCAGGCAGATCAAGAGGTCAGGAGATCGAGACCATCCTGGCCAACATGGTGAAACCCTGTCTCTACTAAAAAAAATATATAAAAAATTAGTTGGGCGTGGTGGTGGGCGCCTGTAGTCCCAGCTACACAGGAGGCTGAGGCAGGAGAATCATTTGGACCCAGGAGGTGGAGGTTGCAGTGAGCCAAGATCATGCCATTGCATTCCAGCCTGTGTGACAGAGTGAGATTTCATCTCAAAAAAAAAAAAAAAAAATTAGTTGCAATGTGACATCTGAATACCTATCAACAAACTTTTCATACTCAGTAACATTAAAATTTGTTGGTTTATCTTGTGTTTTGAATGGTTCTTTTATGCATGCATGTTTTGGGTTTGCTTGATTGGTCGTTTTTTTCTTCTGTTTTGTTTTTGTTTTTGTTTTCATTTGAGACAGGGTCTCACTGTGTCACCCAGGGTGGAATACAGTGGTGCGATCTCAGCTGTCTGAAACCTCTGCCTCCTTAGCTCAGGTGATCCTCCTGCCTCAGCCTCCCTAGTAGCTGGGACTACAGGCGTGTGCCACCATGCCTGGCTAATTTTTGTATTTTTTTGTAGATTTTTGCCATGTTGCCCAGGCTGGTCTTGAACTCCTGGAGTCAAGTGATATGCCCGCCTTGGCCTCTGAAAGTGCTGGGATTACAGGCGTGAGCTCTCGCACCTGGCCTTGCATATGCAGGTTTTGTAACATCACACATTGGTTGTTTGGAAACTACTGACTCCCAGATTTACAGAGATCCTCCAGGTGTTGACACATTTCATTATAATAGCCTCTGGAAAGCTTTACTATCTGAGAGAATGAGAATGGAAAAAGACAAATGATATCTTAGTACTATTGTGAAAATAGTTCTGACTCTGGGGGTTCCCTAAAAAGATCTCAGCGACCCTGCAGAGGTGCACAGACAACCCTTCAAGAACTACTGCCCTGGAGTGAGGCACATGTGATGAACATTGGGTAATCCAGGTGTGGGCAGCTGAACCCCAACCCTCTGAAGGCAGGAAACGCACAGAAAGCAGAAACCAAGACAGAAGGCCAGTCCTATGGCTGGGAAAAGAGAGATAATGCGTGCCTGGGATGATGCTCTAAGGGCATCCCCTATGAGCAGCAAAAGATCACTGAGAAGCATTAAAGGGCCCCAGCAGGGAGGGCCCAGCCACTAGACCTGGGATCAGAGAGTGCAGCAAAGCCTCACGGAAGATGCAATCTACCTCCCTCCCCAGCTAGACAGTGTCTGGAAGTGCAAAGAGATACCAGCTGAATGGAGCTGGGTCAGCAGAGGCTGGAGTAAAGTATTTGAGGTGGATACTGGTAAGGGTGAATGTGTGTGGAATGAACATCTAATTCTGATTGTGCCCATCTCTTTAGGGGTGGAGTCAAAATAAAAGGAGTCTATAAAAATATGATCAAAAGACAAGGGGTGACAAGAGGGGAAGGGAGGAAGGACCCAGGAGCAATAGGTCCCCAGTTTGCCCAACTGCTTTGCATTCTCTGCACCATCACCTGACTTCCCAGGAAGTGCCTCATGTCTTCATTCTCTTGCTACAGTCCTGGGTAAATCTCTCACCACCTCTTTTCTTACAACTGGTCTTTCTCTGCTTTCAGGGTTGGTGTCTCCATTTTACCCCCTAGCCTTGCCATCAGACTTTTCTTTCTACAGTGCAGATTTGATCGGTCTTACCCCTATTTAAAACTGTTGGGTTAAAAAAAAATGGTAAGATATTCTCTCCCATTACCCATGGAGTCAAGGATGGCCCAGTGAGTACTCAGTGAACCTGCATGTTAGACCCCACCATTCCCTGCCCATCCTCCAGTGATCATAGACCTTCTCTGTTTGGCCTTGGCTCTGTCCTTGCTCTTTGGTCTACTCGTGTGTCTTCCCCATGTACAAATTTCTTAAGTCTGTTTCCCACTTCTAGTCCCTTGAGGGTGAATGTTAGCTTCCTTGGTTTTAACATCCAGGGCTCTCCAGCTGTTGTTCTCTTGCTTGCTTTAACCTCTATGATATAAAGGAAATTGGGCCCCCAGAGGTGTCCATGCCCTAATCCCCTTTTACAGGGCAAAAGAGACTTTGCAGATGTGATTAAGGGTACAAACCTTGAAATTGGGAGATTATCCTGGATTATCTGGGTGGGCCCAATCTGATCCTATGGAGGAGTCCTTAAAAGTGGAGAACATTTCCCAGCTGAGTCAGAGAGGGAGCTGCCACAATGGAGGAAGACTCAGAGAGATGCAACATTTCTATGAAGATGGAAGAAGGGGCACATCGGTGAAAGAATATGGATGGTCTCTGAAAGCTGGAAAAGGCAGGGAGATGGATGTTCCTTTAAAGCCTCCACAAGGAAGCACAGCCCTACTGATGCCCTACTTTGAGCTCAGTGAGACCTGTATTGGACTTCTGACCTGTAGAACTGTAAGATAATAAATCTGTGCTGTTTTAAGCCACAAAGCTTATGGTAACTTGGTACAGCAGCAATAAGGAACTAACACACTACCCCCTCCACCTTTAGTCTATTCTGGCAAGTTTTCCAATCTGACAAGGCTAAGGTATCAGGGACATTCCCCAACTTGCCCATGAAGTGGGATAGGGTGGCAGAACCATGCCACAAGTCGAAGTCCACCTTGACTGGAAAACTATGAGAGAAGAGTTGTGCATTATAGCACGGAGGTCAAAGTACAGCTTCCGGAAGCTGGAAGGCCTGTCTCTGCCATACTGGATCTTTCCGCTTGTCCAGTTTATTCCCGAACCTTCGAAATGTGAGGGTTTCACTTGTTTCCCAAAATGACCTTCTCTGACATGTATTTCCCATGCCTGAGTTCTCCAGAGCCACCGTCTACTTAACTGAGAAAGCGAGAAGGGAAGCAAAGGCCATAGCACCCAGTGTGCCTGCCACATCAGCCTCCCCTCTGTTCCTGAGGTGGCTGATGGACTGGAATTAAAGGTGTCAAAGGATGTATCATTTCTCTCATTCTGCAGGTTGCGTGTTCACTCTGTTGATAGTTTCTTTTGCTGTGCAGAAGCTCTTTAGTTTAATTAGATCCCGTTTGTCAATTTTTGCTTCTGTTGCAATTGCTTTTGGCATCTTCATCATGAAATGTTTGCCGGTGCCTATGTCCTGAATGGTATTGCCTAGGTTGTCTTCCAGTGCCCACCAATGACAGACTGGACAAAGAAAATGTGATCCATATATACTATGGAATACTATGCAGCCATAAATAGAATGAGATCATGTCCTTTTCAGGGACAGGGATGAAGCTGGAGGCTATTATCCTTAGCAAACTATTGCAAGAACAGAAAACCAGATACCGCATATTCTCACTTATGAGTAGGAGCTCAGTGATAACCCATGGACAGATCGAAGGAACACACAGTGGGGTCTATCAGAGGGCAAAGGGTAGAAGAAGGGAGAGGATCAGAAAAAATAACTGATGGATACTAGGGTTAATACCTGGTGATAAAATAATCTGAACAACAAACCCACATGACACAACAAACTTGTACATGTACCCCTGAACTTAATAAAAGTTAAAAAAAACAAAAAAGATGTCAAAGAGGAGCAAAAGACAGCACAAAGGTTGAGAGGAAGCCACTTTTCGGATTTGAATGCCAAGTCTGATGTGCCCTAGCTGTGTGACCTTTGGACTATTTGCTTAACCTTTCTGAGCCTCAGTTTCTTTATCTGTAAAATTTACACAAGACTGTTGACTTGCAAGTTTGCTGTAAATATTAGGCAATAAAATGTATAGAATGTTCCCAAAAGAGTACCTGGCACACAGTAGGTACACAGCCAAGAGCACCTAACAGGAGTAGAACACAAAAGAACAGAGTATGTAGAGTTCATATTGGTGACACACTGTAACCACTAGGGGGTGCTCAAAAACCCTTTTCGCTCTGCCTGTAGGGGAAAAAAATCTAATCTTTGTGAGACTAAGATCACAACTGGGCATTGCCTAGGAGATAAAGTCTTCAGTGGAAGGAATAGAAGAGGTTACAGCTTCCATGTCAAAGCTTCCGTGTCAAGAGATCTATGTCTCAGATCTCTCTTTCGGGTGGCTTTTCTCAATTCCCTCCCATATGGCTGGAGTAGTCAGAGAGACCCAGCGCAATGGTGTGCTGCAGACCAAGGACTGTTAAATGTTCAGGAATTCTGTTTAACAGCTATTATTAAATACTAAATCATATAAATTTACAAGTAAATAAATCATTATAAACAAGAGTAATAAATTCTCAAAAATAATTATTTCACTGCATTTTACTACCACCTCTGATCTTGAGGTCACGTGTATTGTATCTTTATGGCGGAAATATTATATGATAGTGCGCTACTGCATGTCTTCCCAGCCCAACATTGAGTGGGGTCATGTTGGCAACTTGAAATTGGCCATGGTGGGAGTATTTGCACCACAGAAATTGGCAAACACGACAAACCAGAACTTGATTTATTGTTCTGTTGATTATCTAGAGCAGGGGGCAACAAATGACATTCCATGGACCAAATTTGGCCCACTGCCTGTTTTGTAGAGCCAACTGTGAGCTCACAGGGTAGCACTGCAAGCTGCAGAGACAAGCTGGACATCTCCCTCTGCTCTATTTCCCCCTTTGCTCCCAGCACCTGCCTCTCTGGCTGGTGACCACACATCACCACTGCCCAGGATCCACGCTGGTTGCCATCTACACATTGGAGACTGCTGTTGGCAACTACTGAGCACCATGCAAGCAGAATCTCAGGCTGGGAGTTGGTAACTTGGCAAGTCACCCCACCTCTGATCAGCTGCACAAGTTGTGAAGAATTGGCTCTCTGAAAGAAGAGAAGGGAAAACTAGGATCTGGATGTCACTAGGGCAACAGTAAGATTGATCTTGGCAGTCAGCATGCGCTGCTGCCCTTGTTGTAGGCAAAGTCCTTGTGGGGAAGCATTGCTCCTGTGTTGGAGGATGGCTTCTGGCTGGGAGAAACATGGTCCAACAGTGTCTACACTTGGTTTTCTGAAGCTCTGAGAGCAGCTCAGGCTAGCAAGCAGATAAATTGTAGCCAAGTTAGTGAGTGCTATTAGAGACTCCCCAGGAGCTGTGAAAGCACACACGAAGGAACTAAAACACAGCCTAGGGTGAGGAGAGGCCAGAGAATATGTCTCAGAAGAACTCTCAGCTGGAGCTCAGAGCTGGGAGAAGAGCAAGAGTTAGTGAGGCAGTTGGAAGGGAAGAGCGTTTGGGACAGAGAGAGCACTCGAGCTAAGAAATGGGAGTCAGAACATCGTGGTCCATGACCAGGGAACCTCAAGGTGTTCGATGCATGATTTGAACAATATGTGCCTATAAGGAGTTGGGGAGTGGAGAGAGAGGACTGGCAGATTATACAGATTCCATGTCTTATTCTAAGAAATTTGGATCTTAAAGGATGGTAGGGAGTTTCTCCAAGTGGATTTGAATTTTAGATATACCCCTTTAGCAGAAAATGTACAGCAGGGGCCCCCAACCCTTGGGCCATGGACCAGTACCTGTCCATGGTCTGTTAGGAATTGGTCTCCACAGCAGGAGGTGACTGGCAGGTGAGCGAGCATTACCACCTAAGCTCCAGCTCCTGTCAGATGAACAGTGGCATTAGATTCTCACAGGAGTGCAAACGGTACTGTGAACTGCGCATACAAAGGATCTAGGTTATGTGCTCGTTATAAGAATCTAATGCCCGACGAAACTGTTCCCCACTCCCCTGCCCGTGGAAAAACTGTCTTCCACAGAACTGGTCCCTAATACCAAAAGGATGGGGGCCACCAACCTAAAGGATAGACTAGTGTGTGGGGGAACACTGGAGTTAAAGAGATCATTAAGGAAGCTGTTGAGTAGTTCTAGTAAGGGATGAGAAGGCTCCATGAAAGTGTGTGACAAATGAGGTAGCATTGGGTATTGGTGGGGATACAGGCTAAGCTATTACAAGAACAAGGTCCAAATACAGAGGCTTAAATGAGATATAAGTGTGCTTCTTTCCCATAGTGCAAGCCAAAGCTAGGTGTGTGCCTGACAGCGGGCAGACATCTCCGCTTCGCAAAATCGTCCAGAAATCCAGCTGGCTGGCCTGCGCCGCCAAACCTAACATGTGGCTGCCATTGCTGGATCCAAGGCTGCTGCTACAGTTGTTGCCACTTCCCAGCCGGCAGCAAAGGGGAAAGAGAGTCCAGGACAGCATGCAGCCTTGGCTTTAAGGAGATGTGGTTGTACCTATCACTGCTGTTGTGCACAGCTCCAAGAATGTCTAGAAAATGTAGTCCATGGCAGGGTGGCCGTGTGACCTGCTAAACCTCAGGGGGTTCTATTATCCAAAGGTATATGAGGGGAATAGACGCTGGAGTGGAGTTGGCAGTCCCTTCACCATGGAAATAGAGAAAAGATGTCAGAGTCAAGAGATGTTAAAAGTTGAATTAACAAGATTTTTCAGTCTGGATTCTCAACTGCAAGCAAGAGAAATGGACTCAGACTTAAGCAGAAAAGGTATTTAAGGAAAGAAACACTGGATGTTTAAAATCACTGGGAAGGCTAGAGAATTGGTTCAGAAAACTGGCAGGAGCCAAAGATGGCTAAGCAGACAAGATATGCAGGAATAGGAGCTGCCTGAAGTGAAATGCACTGCTGCCAACAGCAGGTATGGGGTGCTGTGCACCAGTGCTGCACGCCAGATGCTGTCATGGGCACCATCGTCACCACCTGTTCCCTGCTTCTTTGAATCACTTGAAAAAGTTAGTGCCAGGTGCAGCAGCTCACGTCTGTAATTTCAGCACTTTGGGAGACCAAGGTGGGAGGATCACCTGAGGCCAGGAGTGTGAGACCAGCCTTGGCAACATAGCAAGACCCATTCTCTACCCAAAATTTAAAAATTAGCCAGGCTTTGTACACATCTGTAGTTCCAGCTACTGGGGAGACTGGGGCAGAGGATCGCTTGAGCCCAGGAGGTCAAGGTTGCAGTGAGCTAGGATTATACCACTGTACCCTAGCCTGGGTGATAAGAGTAAGAACCCGTCTCAAAAAAAAAAAAAGTCAGGAAAATGGGGAGCACAACTCCTCACTCCTTAAGTACAGGCATAGCATGGAGACTTCCTTCCAAAGTGTACAGTATGGAAAGGGGGGCAATGGTTAGCTTTTCAGTGGAAAAGCTGAAGACCCACAGAAAGTAGGGTATAAGGACAAGGTAGGAGTTGAGGAGAATGCCCAGGTTGCTAACTTGATGCTAAGTGGATGGTGGAGCCATTCCATAAAATCAGAAGCCCAGGAGTAGAAGCCACTGGAGGAAGAAATATGATAAGTTCTATTTTGGATATGTTGAAACTGGGGAGTTCATGGAAATGTCCCATAAGGACATAAATATATGCATGTGGATCATGAAGAAATGGTCAAGGCTGAAGATGAGATTTTGGGAGTCACCAGCCCATAGATTGGAGTGAATGAGATCCCTAAGGAAAGCACATTGAAATTAAGGAGAAAGCTGAAGACCCAACTCTAAAGAAATCAACACTCAAATCCCGGGTAGTGGGGAATTCACAGCCCCTTGGAAAAAATGAAACAAGAAAAAGGTGGATAATCACGACACAGGAATGTCACTGAGGCCAATTGAGGGGACACTTTCAAGGAGTGAGTGGTCAACACTGTCCATCACTACAGAGAAGCCAATTCATGTAGAGTTTGGGGAGGGCTGCTCACCAGGTCTGGAAGTGGCCAATATTCAAATAGAATATCTCAGATGAATTCCTTTGCAGGCAACTGCAGTGAATTGAAACTCTGAGAGACTAGATAACTCTTTCCCAAAGTCTGACCATGAAGGAAAATAGAAATATGTGTTCCTAGAATGAAATATCAGCTTGAACAAGGATTTTTTTAAATTAGAAGACACTTGAATAAGCTTCTGTGTTGAGGAGAAAACTTTGTAGAGAAAAGTAGTTGGATCATGCCATTGCATGCCAGCCTGGGCAACAAGAGTGAAACTCCATCTCAAAAATAATAATAATAAGAGAGAAGAAGTTGAAATGTAGGAGAAACTAAGGTGAGATGCTTGCTGGTCCCAGAAGAAGGGTCAGTGAGTGGGCACTGATAGAGGAAATGGTCTCACAGTGATATGGTTTGACTCTGTGTCCCCATTCAAATCTCATCTTGTAATCCTGATGTGTTGATGTTGACGGAGGGACCTGTAATCCCCATGTGTTGAGGGAGCTGATTGAATCATAGGGGCAGTATCCCCCATGCTGTTATCATGATAGTGAGTGAGTTCTCAGGAGATCTGATGGTTTTATAAGTGTTTGACAGTTTCTCCTTCACATGCTCTCCTTTCTGCCAACTTGTGAAGAAGGCACTTGCTTCTTCTTTGCCTTCCACTACAATTGTAAGTTTCCTGAGGCCTTCCCAGCCATGTGGAGCTGTGAGTCAATTAAACCTCTTTCCTTCACAAATTACTCAGTCTCTGGCAGTTCTCTACAGCAGTGTGAGAATAGACTACTACACACGGGATGAAAGAAACTTCCTTCTCTGAATCAGGAGGGAAACTAGGCAGAAAGGTTGAGAACTCTGATGAAGTCAGAGTTGAGGATGGAAGGAGATTGTTGATGGTGTTTCTTCTTCTATTTTCCTGGCAAAGCAGAAAGCAAGGTCTCAGGGAGAGTAGGAGAATTTGGGGACAGCCCCTGTTGGGAATGGGAGAGGCTTCGTGGAAACCTAGGCCACATGGACAGCTTCCCAGGAAGTCCTAAAAGCCCAGTGGAGGTTGGGGATCATGACTTCATAGGAGGGGGCATGCCGGTGCCTGGCAGGATCCAAATGCAGGGCTAGCAAAGGGGAAAGCCACCAGGGAGAGTGGACACAGAGTTCTCCATGAGTTCTGCTCTGCAAGGCATTTGCGTCAGGCCGCAACATTTAAAAATAAGCACTGTCTCAGAAGGAACGTTCTTTTTCACCTTTTGGAGGATGGCACAGTATGTTTTGAATCTGGCCAAATCCTGGCTTTGTCTCACCCCCCAGGACTAATTAATGGCCTCCTAGGAATATTTTTGCCTGATACCTCTCTGACAAAACTGTGTGAGGGTTCCCAATAAAGATGTGGAAGCAGAAGCCCTCCTTCCACGTGAGGATTTGTTGTTGACCAGGAGAAAAAAGCTGGGCAAGTTCACATTATTCGTGGTTGTGAAAAGCCCAGGGCAAACCCCAGGAGACTTGGGAGTGAGAACCTAGCCTGCCCACATCTCACACAGGAGAGTAATTTCCTTCTGTTTTGTTTACACTGCCTTCCTCTTCCTTATATCCTGGAAACAACCCTTTGAGTTAGTGTCATGTATTTCCACACTTACCTAGTTTGGCACAGGGGAAGGAGCATGAGTTCTAAAATTGGATCTAATTTACCTCCACCATTTGCAAAACCCTACATAAACTGCTTCTTGTATCTCAAACTTCAATTTCTTCTTCTGTAAATCGGGATTAAGTAAAACTACCTGGTGGGGAAGCAGCAAAGTTGAAATAATATATGAGAAGCCTGGGATATGCAAAGCACTTGCTAGGTGGTATCTTTGTGAACTGGCTCACAGAGCCAATTGTGAAATATTCAGGAACCTTGCCAGTCAGTGGTTAAACCATCAGTAGCCTGAAATCAGCCATGGCATGAGTCCTTATACCATAGAAATCAGCAAATGCAATACATCAGGGCTTTTTCTTTTTTCCAGAACTCTAGTTTAAAAACCACTATTTATTATTATTATTATTATTATTATTTTCCTTCCTCTTCCTTATACCCTGGAAATAATCCTCTGAGGTAGTATCATTATACTCACTTTACAGGAAAAAAAATGAGGTTTAAATTAAATGACTTGCCCAATATCAACAGCAAGTGAGAAATATCTGATTTTTTGTTTGTTTGTTTATAATCTAGTGCAGTCTCCACTCTGCCACAGTGGCATGAATTCAAGGCAGTGCCATTCTAAGTACTCGCGGATTCTGTCTTGGTTTCTGGTTCCCCTTTTCCAGCCACTTTAGTGGACATGTGACCTTTTAGGGCCTGCAGCTTTCCCCTGGACAACTTAGTGACATCAGAAGGCCAGAGAGCTCTGTGTCTGCTACAGGAAGACCCAAGGAGTTTCACCTCATCTTCATGGTTTCACATTTGTTATATCACCATGTACTAATCACTGCATTCCTAAACACACTTCACTGTCTAGATGGCATCTTTACGTAAGTGGCTTTAAGGGCTCCAGAAACTGAGCTCATTGTCCTTCAGCATCCCAGTGGAGAGGGTCAGAGATCAGAGCCCTTATTTTTTGGGGAGGGTATTAAAATTTGTTTTCATTATTTATGATCTCTTTACAACTCGATGGGATACATATCAAAAAATAAAACTTCTGAGACATAGGTAAATATACAAGTGGTGGATAATAAAGACGGGGGGATAGAATGTGATCGTTATGTCAGAAATGCTCTTGAGTGAGGTCCCTGGATGTGAACACACTTATTTCAGAGGTTCCAGACAGCAAAGGCAAAAGACGAACACAGTAATTCACATAGACCTCATTTTTTAGTAAAAAGGAATCATTGGTCTGAGTATCAGTCACGTCAAGCAACATTTGAATAAAGTCTCAATAGCAATTTTGTTAAAAGAGGAAAGACCTTGTTCGTAAAGGCCAATTCTTATTCTGGCCTTTAACAGTAAGTTGAGAGATCAGAGCCCTTATTTTGCAACTGAGAAAAGTGACTTGGCCCAGATCACCTATAAGGAGTTGGAGCAGTGGCAGCCGGCTCCTCTCCTGCTCCAGCCAAAGCTGCTCCACTCACCAGCAAAGGGCTAAGTAGCAGCTGGAGCCTCTCTCCTGAAGGAAGAGAAAATGTCAAGGGCTATCAAGACTCTAGCTGCAGGGCACAAACTCATTACCAGCTGTGGTTAAGGAATAAAAAAATCCCTGTATGATATACTACCAACCAATTATGAGCTTCACCCAGGCTTGAAGCAGTTGACATTGTCCACAATCAAGATTCTAAACCCAGTCTGGATAAGGACATGGTTTGCATTCTCTGGCTACAGGGTGATACTAATATAGATCTGAGAAAAAAAATAACATGGAGAGAGTTTCACACTGCCAGATTATTCGAGCTGACATTATTACTATCATGCCCAGTGATTAAGAAGAAAATAAAGGCAGAGTCCCAATTGTCTAATTTGATTACCAGAAAACCTCTGTGTTGATTACTAACGTCTGCTTGCAACTGGGGACAGAAAATGGGTATCCAATCAGCTGAAAGCCGGGAAATCACACGCAGGAGCCTGAGGTCTGTGTAAATGAAATTTAATAATAAATGGGATGTGCTCCCAGATAAAGAGGTAAATAACAGGCGGAGAAAAGGGAGGTTCATACTATTTAGGCAGGAAAGGGATTCCAGCCAACCTGGAATATGTGGGGAAATGGTGTGGGTTGAGAGGGGAAGATATGCTCAGGGCAAGAGCAAAGTGAAGGAGGCAGAGGGGTTGAAAGGAAGACAATGAATTAGAGATGAGACTACCGTGTGGACGTGGTCTCAGGAGAGGTGATTATAACTACTGTTGGGGGTGGTGTGCAAAAAGGCTTCTGTGTATACAGGAGAAAAAATGTGGCCAAAAGAGGAGGATCTCAGAGCCAAGCGGAGAAAGATTGCATGATGAAGGGCCAGCATCTAGTTGAAACCCATGCGCATTGCGTAGGAAAGAAAGGAGCCGGCTCAGAGAACCAAAGCAGCCAGGAGGTCGGAAGGACCTAGCAGTCCTAGATTAGGTTCCTAGCAGTTCACAGCCCGCACAAAGACTCCAGAGGTAGCCATGCCATCGCCTGAAGATATTTACACGTGCACAATCAATGGCCCGAGTGGAAGCACTTGGAACTGTTGAAGTGGTGCCAATACTGGGGCAGGGGGAGACACTAGGCTCAAAGTCAGAAGACCTGGCTCTTTTCCTTCTCATCTGCAAAACGGGGATAATAATATAGTTCGCCCTTTGGGGTGAGGGAATGGGGGGAAAAGACAATTTAAAATAAGGAGACTGAGGTAACCCTCTGCAGATTAAAACTATAAAATCAACATGTTACAGATCAAAGCAGAGATTGGCAAGGTCACATTAAAGAGACAGAAAAGTGCCCAGGCTGAGCAAGAGTTTGATTAAAAGTATTAAACAGGCCAGGTGCGGTGGCTCCTGCCTGTAACTGGGAAGCTGAGGCAGGAGGAGCTCTTGAGCCTAGGAATTTGAGACCAGCCTGGACAACATAGTGAGACCCTATCTCTACCAAAAAAATTTAAAAATTAGCCAGGTGTGGCGTCACACACCTGTGATCCTAGCCACTCGGGTGGCTGAGGTAAGGGGATCACTTGAGCCTGGGAGGTCGAGGCTGCAGTGAGCCATGATCATGCCACTGCACTCCAGCCTGGGCTCAAAACAAAAAAGGAAAGGAAAAGAAAAAAGTACTAATCAGATATGAAGAAGGAGATAGTGCAACCAAAGGGGACTTGATGGGAAACAGGAGCATCACGAAAAGGAGGACCAGAGGCAGTGGCTCTTCCAATAAATTCAAACAAGTCTTACCACAGGCCTAGAGGATTCTGGTCCCATGGGCAAGATCATATCTATTGTGGCCATCTTAGGATGAGGTCATTAACTATTCCAACCATCTAACTCCACACCTTGGTTCTGCACTCAGCAGCATCACCTTGTTTTATTCCATGGGGGAAATACTCTGCTTGATTTAGAATTCCCCCTGGGTCAGCCCCAGAAGATTGTATTGGTCTTTCTTGCAGAGCAAGTCCACTGTGTTCACTGAGCTTTTCCCAGGGGAGCGGCAGGAGAGGAGCCCTGCTGCCTGTGCAGTGAGGTTCTTCCTGTTCCGCCAGGCTCCAAGGTATAGGGGTACACCAAACATCTTTGCCGCCAAAGAACCCATCGATGGGGAAGTCAGCCATGTTAATAATAGAATGTGGTAAATACCTGTAAAGACCTGTAGTTAAGCCACTCTGTGCCTCTGCATCCTGTAACTATAAAATAGGTAATGATATAAATGAGTTTATACATGGAAAGCCCTTAACACTAGGCCAGGCACATAGTGAGCTCCCAATAAAGGCTCACCACAAGCAACTACTGGGCACAGTGGCATGTGTCTTCACTCCGCTGTGCCTACTGTCCTCTTGACTTTGCAAACTTATTTCTTCATGCCATTTTTAACAGCTGTAATGTGCTTCCTTATTATTAGTAGGATGTGATTATCAGGATATAAACACTATGCTACATATGAAGGAAAAAAACTGCTTTGTTCAGACTGAAATAATCATTTATAAAGTGGGGAACAGAAAGATCTTCTAACACATTCACAGGTTATTTTAATATGTTCCAAATAAATGCCAAAGAAGGCAGTGTTTATAAATAGCATTCAAAACAGCCCCCTCTACTTTCTTGGTGACTGTGCATCAGCTTGTCAATGTCCCCATTGTGCAGGGCCCAGAGCGGGATATAATTAAATCCTATTACCAAGGAAAACTTGCAGCATAGTTGGTCTGACACATTTAATGATTTATTAACTCAATATGCAAATGCAATGAGAATAACTGTGCCTGGGAAGTGGGGTATGGATGAGACGGTATGGTGCCATCTCGGTCCTCAAAGAGCTTATAATCCAGTGGATAAGATAGACATGTAAATGGCTAAATATAGACTCAAGCACAAATAAGTGAATGCTAAGTACACCTTCAGCAGCAAGAAGCACCAATCTCTGAACTCTTCGAGGGCAAGGTTTTGTCTGTGCCCCTTCATCTGTAATGAGAGACAGCTGGTGCAGTGATTGGAAATCTGAACTCTGGTGTCAGACTGCCTGGGTATGAATCCAAGCCCAAACCCTTGCCTATTGTATGAACTTAGTTGGGTGAGATGGTTAACTTCTCTAAACCTCTGTTTCCTTATCTTTAACATAAGGATAATAATAGTAACTATCTCAAAGAGATGGGTGAAGGTTGAGATAATGAATATATAACACGTTGTAATACCCGCCACATAATGTGTTCACCTCAGCTCACTTTTCCCCAGCACCTACCATAGAGATCACCCATAGTAGGTACCACTAGTGGGTATTTAAAGAATAAACAATGTATGAATAAAATAAAGAGTGAATAAATTGTTTAATTAAGGTGAATATTATATGGGAATAAATGTGAAAGTGGAATTATCCTCGATTAAGGAAAGAGGAGGTTTCTTAGGGGAGGTGACATGGGAGCCCTAGAGGTGACACTTACATGACCTGGGTGGAGCAGGGTAGATGTGCATTAAATGAGGTCCAGCCTTGGAAATAGTCCAAGGACTGTGTAATACTTTTTGGGGGGAAAGAAGAACCAGTGGAGGTTTTACTAGAGGGATTTGATGTGATATCAATTTTTGAAAGTGCTATTCAGGCCACATACAAAGAAGCAGTGAGAGAAAAGAGCAGAATCTGGGGAGCAATCAGGAGGCCACCCCAACAGTTCAGGCAGGAAACCATGGGAGTTTCCTGCAAAGGCTGTGGGAGTAAGGAGAAGGAGTCCAAAGGGATGGAATGTCAGGGCCAGAGGAGAGGGGATGAGTAAATGAAGACACTGAGGTTTCTCACCTGGGTGATTGGCACAGTCTTTATTATAGAGAGAAGTCATTATTAAACCATAGAGAGAAAATGGCGCGTAAACAATTGTTCAGTTATTTCTCCTAAATCTATAATCCTAGATTATCATGGTGGATGAGACCAGTCCCCCAAACATTCACCATCTGCTGCATCAATTTTACTCATCTGCGTCCTAATTCCAAAGCAGCTTCAGGACATCTCTTATTCTTAGAAAGGTCAGCCTTATAGTGAGTTAAAATCTGCTTTCCCATAATTTCCAACCTTTGGTCCTGCTTTTAGCTTCTAGAAACACAGATCAAGTTTAGATTCCCTTCTTCAAGTCCCTATTTTTTCCCCCTTTGGACCCATTTAGCAGGCTACATTAGAATGCCACCTTCGTTTTTCTAATTTGTCCATATAAATAACATAAGGTACCTCATCAAATGATCTGCTGAAATCACAATACACTGTGTCTGCCTCCTGCTGCTCTATTAGTCTATTAAACTTGACCCTCTAAAAAATATGGAGAAGATCTAATTCTGTTAGTGGTGACAAACTGGACACTAATGACCATCAATTTTGGTCTAAGTGCATGTGAATAATCTGTTTCATTCTCTATACTGGGATTTCCCCCAAGATCACCAAGTTGATGGTCGAAGTTCAATTGTAATAGTATTGTAAAGGAAAACCTCCTCTGCAAATCTCACAGAGCACCATCACTCTTAGGAGAAGTTTCTGCTGCTTTTTGATCTTTGATGACACCATGACAGATCTCCCCAGCTGATTTTTGCATTTGCTGATTCTTCTATAACTTACTGTTTGTATAACTAGTTCTTTCTCATCACCTGGGTTTTAGCTCAAATATCCCTCACTAGGGAGGACTTTCAAACCACTTGATCTAAACTCAAACTTTGTTTGCTTACCATCAAATAGAAGTCTCTTGAGGGTAGGCATTTTGTCTTATTCATGTACCAGCATTAAGGACGCTGCCTAGCCCAGAGCGTGTGCTGAAAATGAACTTGCTAAATAAATGTATAAACATCACTGCCTTAGAATTCTAACTGCCCAGCCTCCTATCCTTTCAGCTTTCACAAACCCCAGAATGACGTTGTTCTTCTCTCCTAAGGTTCCTGTCACAACCATTTTGTGAAGCAATTTTTCCTAGTTGATCAGAATTAGGTCCAGAACAGAAGTTCCCCAAGTCTCTTCCACTTCTGGCTGAAAGATGAAATTATCAGCCAAGTCGAGCAAGACAAAATGAATCAGATGCTCTGTGAGAGGTTGAATGAAGCTCCCAGCAGTTACTGCCCCCACACCATTCCTCACAGGGAGAGGCCACATCCCCCAGCTGTCTCCTTTCATCATAGGAGCCCCCCAGCTTCAAGAAGGGGCTGGATCTGCTCTGGCATTGTCAAAGCAAGTTTACCATGACCCACTGACCTCCTTCTCCTCTCTATCTTGAGTTCTTTACTCCTGGCTTTAACAACTGACATTAGGCTGACTCTGATAGGAGCTTTCACCATGGAATCAGTGTGTACCATTGGTTGCATGGGTCAGAAACCCTCAAACTACAAAAAAAAAAAAAAAAAAAAAAGTAGTAAGTGCAATTCATAGACCCCAGGGCAATAGGCAGGCAACTATTGTTATTGTCTCTGTCTCTGTCCCCTGCCCCTCTGAGGCAACATGCTCTTGAATCCTTTTTTCCTTTTGCAGAGCTGATTGATGCTCCTTTGTTTAACAGCTGACTTTCACTCCTGGATCATGGTTTCTCTGTTCTCCAAAAACTTTGAAGTACATGTGCTATGCCTTTCCCTTTGTCATGCTGCAAACTTCCTCTCAAGTCTCTATGACCTTTCAGCTCAGACACCCACCAATGATTGACTACAGTTGTTAGCCTGCTGGTTCAAGCTGGCCAATGAATTGTCCTGTATTTTAGGTACTTCTCTTTGGCCCAATCAGACATAGCTTGAGAGGCCATCATATGGTTCATAGGGATGCTCCCCACAAGAGCGGTGAGTGGGATTTTCTGAGGTAGGATGTAAAAAAGGGAGATATCTTAAGACATTCTAATTTGTATAGCATGATATCCTTGCTAAGGTGACATTTCCTGCTTGGTGCTGTTTGTTTTTCTAGCTCAGAGCCCAGATCAAGCCTTTGTACATTCTAGACTCGAACCTCTCTCCCAAAGGTGGAAGGGGGCCCCATCTGTGTGGCAGTTAGCAGCTCTCATTCTGTCCTTACTGCTGGATTTCTGCTGCTTCTAGCATAAGCCAAACATACTCTCATGCCCAGAGGCTGATACCCACTGCATTAGATGTAGTTGGTCTCAACCATGAGTGGTACCATCACCGTAGGAGGGGTAAGGAAACGTGTGGGAGTAGCTGTGAATTGTCCCAATGACTTGGGACGCCTGCTGGTCTTTAATGGTCAGGGGACAATCATCCTTAATCTTCTGTAGCATGCAGGATCATCCCTCTCAACAAAGATGTGTCCTGTCTAAAATGCCAGTAGTGTCCCCATTGAGAAACACAAGTAGACTGACAAGTCAGTCAATCATGCATGCTTATGCTCAGTACCTTTATTGCCAACTGCTATGTTAGTCTAGATATACAACAATCAGTGTGTACAACATAGTCCCTGCTGTAGGTTCTCATGGCCTGAAAGAGAAGAGAGTCATATAAACAAACAATGCCAAATGGGGAAATAAGGAAAGAATTATTTCTAGATCTTTTTTAAGCTGTATAAGAAAGGTAGCATAGTCATAGTACACTATTTGACTCAGCAATGAGAGATATATAATCAGAATAAATATCAACATAACCAAAAAATGGTTATGTATCTATTTTGGTACTATGCAGTGAATGAGAAGTGAGATAGACTTTTTATGAGAAAGTGGAAGAGTCATCTACTGTAAAAGAATAGATGATTCCAAGAAATTGCAGCATAGCCATATAAGCACATTATTTAGAAATATAGAGGTAAATTCCAGAGGACATAACTAGAAGAACTTCACTGGCTGCCTCTGGAGGATAGATGATAAGACCAAGTTTGGGTTTTTGGTAATAAATCTTTTCAAATAATGTAATTTTTATCTATGAATATCTATTATCTTTTTATATAAAATTTAATTTTAAAGTTAACACAGAATGATAAGGGCTATCTTGGAGGAATGTGCAAGATGCTAAGCATTTATTCTTAATGTTATTATGCCTCTGATTGGTGAAGGTATGAAAAGGTTTTACTAAGCTAAGTGTGGGGGCCTGTGAAAATATACCACCAATCCCCAACCAAAGAATGAGTCACGTTCCAAAAGTGTATTTATTTATTTTTTAGCATCTCTGTTGGAAAATGCTCTGATTAATCTACTGGGAGAAGAGAATTCCAAGAATCTCAGAATGGCTCCCACTTAGGGTATAGAGGAAATACAGTAAATACCAGAGGAAAGGGAATTTGGAGCCTAGGAGAAATCTAGGAGACAGGAGGTAAGTAGAGAGAAAGGAGAAGAAAAGGCAACCCAAGAGTAGCATGCAAGGATATAAGTGCCTATGAGGCCCCCACCTGACTTTGGGGTTTCTCAGTTTTTCTACTGTAACTGGTGATTTATCTGTCTCCTCCTCCTCCATTTGTAAGTTCCCAATAGGCAAGGTTCACACCTCAATAACATCTGATTCCCTTGCATCTAAGAGGGGACCCTGCCTGTGCTTCCCTAAGCAGCAGAGAATGATTGCATGTTTATTCCTGACAGATGCTGTTCTAAGTATGTTCTATGTATGAACACATTTAGTTCTGACAGACACCTGGAGAGGCAGGTATTATTATCTCCACTTTGCAGAAGATGAAACCAAAGCACTTAGACACTCAGGAAATCTGACTGAATCACGTTGAGCCCATCTGAAATTTTAGCTCTAAATATGGCCCCATTCTGGAGAAACTTTGTTTCTCTGATTTGCAACCTCCCATGCCAATATAATTCCCTTTCTTTCTAATTCTAAAAATGCAGTGGCAGAAAAGAGAAGAAAAGAGAGTTAATATTTACTGAGCTATTTTTTAATGTGCCAAGCATTTTGCATGTGTTATCTAATTGAAACCTCATGATAAACATTTGAAGCAGATGTTATTATATTTATCTTCATTTAATTGGTGAAGAAATTGAAGGTCAGAAAAGTGAATTCCCAGAATCCTATACACTTGGTTACTCACAGAAGTGAAGTTTGAGCCCAGGTCTGTCTGATGACCATGTCTTTCAAGGTAGCCAGACTCCAAGATGGTCCCACAAGACCCCACCTCCTGTCATGAAGTCTGTGTTAGTCCATTCTCATGCTGTTATGAAGAAATACCCAAGACTGGGTAATTTATAAGGGAAAGAGGTTTAAATTGACTCAAAGTTCTGCATGGCTGGGGAAACCTCAGGAAACTTACAATTGTGGCAGAAGGCACCTCTTCACAGGGCAGCAGGAGAGAGAATGAGAACCAAGTATAGGGGCAACACCCTTATAAAACCATCAGATCTTGTGAGAACTCACTCACTATCACAAGAACAGTATGGGAAACACCACCCCCATGATTCAATTATCTCTACCTGGTCCCTACCACGACATGTGGAGATTATAGGAACTATAACTCAAGATGAGATTTGGGTGGGGACACAGCGAAACCGTATCAAAGTCCTTTTGTTTTGGTCATTGTATCAGGGTTCGTCTACATGACCAACTGAATAAAGTGAAAGTGATAAATTGTGACTGTAGAGAATATAAGTTATAAAAGACATGTTGACTTCTGTTTGTTGGTCTCTCTCTTTCAAATCACTCATTCAAGGAGGGGCCAGTTGCCAGGTCACAAGGACCACACTGCAAGAATCTAAGGTCTCTTGCCAAGAGCCATATGAGTGAGTCATCTTGGACATCTTGCAACCCTACTCAGTCCTTCAGATGACTACAGCCCCAGCTGACAACTTGAACTTAACTGCAAACCCTAAAAGACCCTGAGCCAGAACCACACATTTAAGCTGCTCTCATATTCCTGACCTTCAGAAACTATGTAAGACAATAAATGTTTTAAGTTGCTAAGGTTTGGAGTAATTTGTTACATAGTAATACATAGCCAGTATATCTTGTTCTTCCCTCTGAGGAGGAGTCTGCAAGCCAGGCATTTGTGTCAGTATGACCTCCTCACCTTCCTGTGACTACTCCCTGCTCTTCTTGAGCACAGAGCTAATACCTGATCTCACTCAGTGGCCATGAAAAGAGTAGCCACACATCTGTGATGACTTCTTTCTCAAGTAAGCACAGAACTGGCATTGAGCACACCAGCACAAGAGAAAAAGAAAGCATTTTCAACCTTTGCCATACTGAACCTGGTTCTGGAAAGTGAATTTGGTGACCTACAGAAAGATATCTTGTTCATCCTGCACACTTGTACCTTTGCCACTTCAAGAGAACCACAGAGAATAGAGCAATTCGTGTCTTGGTAAAACTCAGGGAGTTAAATTTTCAAGGGAAATGAATATAATGCATTTAATTAGGGTTACTGTGACAATGGGCAAACCAGAGCACTTTCCCAAGCCTGTTACATTCCTGCTATTGTTGCTTCCAATTTAAATAGCACAAGGAGTTCCAGAGTGAGTCTACTCATGCTTAAACCATAATCATAAGAGGGCTGTTTGTCTCTGAAATCAGGAGCCCAGGCAGAGGATGGAGGAGAGAGAGAGCAACTGGAACAACCCACTCCCTCCTCTGCCCAGCTCACTACCCAGCTCCCAGTGCAAAAAAAACAATCTTGGGCTGCCACAGAGGAGGGTGGATTTTCTGTTTGTTAAGATCCTACTTGGCATAAAGGCCTGTGGTCTGTTTTCTCATAAGCAACTCACAAGAACCCTGTTAGGTAGGAATTGCAGTCACCATTTTCACAGACAAGAAAGGGAGGCTCAGGGAGGTGATGCCCTTGTGGGAAGTCACACAGGTCGGTAGTGAATTAGAATTCAAATTGGAAATTTTGCTGAGACCCAACCTCCCCTTTCCTCTGCACACCCCCTTAGATGCCCACTGCAGAAATCTAGGCATGCATGGTTTAAAACCCAGACCCCACCCTACAAAACCAGCAAATTGAAGTCTCATGGAGAGTCTGCAACAGGCAGTGGAAAGTCATGGGTTCCCATTCCAAGACCTCTTTGGCTATTTGCTAAGTGGCCTTTAGCAAATCTCTCAACCCTTCTGAGCGTCCACTCCTGTTCAATAATCTTAGGGTTGTTGAGATGATTAGATGAGAAAATACATGTAAAGTACATAGCAAAATGAATGAATGAATGAATGAATGATAAATAAATAAATAAAATAAACAGGTAGCAGAGAGACCAATATCCCTCTCCTCATTCCTGCCTCCTTGAGTTTTGAGAAACCGTGACATAGCACTAGAGACAGAAGTGACTCAGAGTCCTCAAATTTCCCTATGGAAAAACCCAGAGCAGGAATACAATATGCAGGAAGTTTCCTTCTCTGGGCCCACCTACCTCATTCATCAAATGGGCCTCAAATTAATTCCCACATCACAGGGTTGCAATGATAATCAAAAGGAGCAATGTATGTGACAGTAACAGAGAACTCTAAGAATCTTAAACAAGTTAACAGCTTTTTCCCTTTATCTATTGTTTACTTTTGGATCCTAAGACATCATTCCAGTTAAATGTGGTCAACTTGCTATCAGGTTCCATCCAGACCCAGGGACAATAGGGAGGACACACAGTTCACAAGCAAAACTGGGGTGGGAACCACTCCATCCAACCTTTACCCAAAACCTGACCCTGCCCAAATAGGACCCCACCCAACCAGGCCTCCCACAAGTAAGGAAGGTGTGTCCTTAGGGACAAGCTAGGTTTTAAGCCTTGGCTTGCCTTTCTTTTGATGGAACAAGCACAAATTTTGGCATCAGAAGCCTTGTGTTTCAACCTCAGATCTGCCACCTACTGGCGGTGTAACCTGAGAGACTCACCTAACCTCTCTGGGAATTATGGTTTTTATCAGGATTTAATAAGCTAATGTGTTTGATTGCTGAAGAATTGTGGCCAGGGATGGAGTGGTCCTTTCAAAACTGATTCAAGATGTCTCAGACTTGAGCCTGGCCTGACATATACTGTCCTGTTTACCATGAAATCCAGCACATCACCTTTTGTGATGTTGCACCTAATCCTCCTGGAGATGCCTCCTAAAAAGGTCTTCAGAGCCCTTGTGGGATGCTCCTATGGCGTGTCTCTTACTTAGGTCAGAGCACCCACCCGGTCATCCAGTAGCAAGTCAGTCCAAACTTGCCAAGCTAACGCTGGGTGATCTAAATGCTGGGAAATGCCAGCTTCCAGTGGCCAAAATTTGAGAATCTCTTTTCTCACCTGTGATTTGAAGAGTCTCAGTATATCAGTGGAGTGATCACCTCCGCATTTAAAATGTTTCTTGCAAATGTGGAATTCTCTGGGCAGTGAGGGCAGTCTCTTAACTATGTGGAACCCTGGTGTTCTGCAGACTGGGCCAGGTGTCCGCTGCAAAAATAACAGCACATCAGTCATTTCCCAAGTCATGGAAATACAGGAAGCCAATGGCTGGAAATTTTTCAACTTCAAATATTTTCTTATACCTATGTCACCAGTTAGTGCTTGTCCATGCTAGAATCTGGTATTGAATTATGTCATATATATTTAGCTATTTCAAATTTCATATATCAATATTTTATGGTGTTCCACAAATAGTACAATTCAAAACACAGATAGTGTCAGTTCCCCTGCCCATCTCTGCCTGCTCACAGCTTGAGCTACATAGTATCTGTGAAACAAAGGCACTGACTCACAGATTTTCTTTTTAAAATGAGAAAATAAGAAAGAATGGCCATATTGACATTTCTAAGTCCAGCTCCTCAATTTGTAAAATGGATCTCATCCATTCTCATCTACTCAAAGAGTTTACTCCTGTTGATCTAATGCTCCATTTTTCAGGTGCTCTTTATTAAAAAAAACTCTAAAGTAAATTAAGTGATGAAGCTCACTATCAGCGCTTCATCTCCTTTTCTCTTCTGAAGTCACTGTAATCAGGTTTTTGGTCTGGACATTCTGCTGGAAGAGTTCTTGCAAGGTCACCGTGACCTCCATGTTGCCAAATTCAGTAGCCAATCCTCAGTTCTCTTCTTTCTCAAACTCCCAGCTCACCTTACTCCTTCTTGAAGCACTTTCTTCACTTGGTTCCCAAGACACGACTCTTGTGGCTCTCTTTCTGCCTCACCTCACACTCATTCTCAGTGTCCTTCCCTTGCTGACCCTATGCCCCAGAGCTTGATTCTTGGGCTGCTTCTCTTTTTTTATTCCATATCTATTTTTACTTCCTGGAGAATGATGATGATTTTATACTACTCTTTAAATGCCATCTGTACTCTGACAACTCTCAAATGTACAGATCCAACCTGGATCTCTCCCTGAAATCCAGGCTTTTATCTACAACTGCCTCATTGACATCTCCTCTTGGATGGCTAAATGATATCTTAGACCAGACAAGTTCAAAACCAAACTTAATTTTCCTGTTTTAAATTTCCTTACCACAATTTTGCCTGTTTTAGAAATGGCAACTCCATTCTTCCAGGCATTCAAACTCGGAATTACCCTTGGTTCTCCTTTCTCTCACATCCAATCCCTCAGCAAATCCTGCAAGCTCCATCTTGAAAATGCATCCACCTTTTACCACATCCACTGTGTCCACCCTGGTTGATGCCACTACAGTTTCCATCTGGATTCCAACAATGGGCTCCTGACTGAGCTCTCTGCTGCTTCCATGCTCCTTTCACTCTGTTCTCCCCTCAATACCTAGAGTGATCCTGTGAAAAAGGCTCACATCATATCCCTCCTTTGCCCAATATCCTCTGCATGCTTTACTCCATCAAGCCCTCTGTTCAGCCTTCCCTGATCACCTTATTAAAAATTACTATTACTAATAACTATCCCTACGGACCCACTGCACTCCTTTGTCCTTACCCAACTTTGTTTTTCTTGACAGACATATTTATTTTAAATTCCATATATCAATATTTTATGGTGTTCCACAAATTGAATGTATGTGTGTGTGTGTGTGTGTGTGTGTGTATATATATATATATATGTATAATGTTGACTCCACATAGATGCTAATGCTTTGAACACTTGCCTTTTTATATTCACTACTTTGTCCCTAGCACCTAGAACAGTATCTTACTCAAAGTTATCAATAAATACTTGTTGAATCAATGAATGAAATGAATGAATAAATGACCCCACTACAAGAAGTGCCAGAATAGAAGAACACAGAGCAGGGCATGATAATCTGACTTTAGAGGAGGTCATAAGAGCAGCCTCCTTGGGAGAAAAGGATCTGACTTTGAGTTGTTTGGCATAAGTTTGAGAACCACTGTCCGATAACAAAGTAGGAATTATGCCCATTGAAGCCTGAACTTGATTCCAGTTCAAATATCACCATTCATAGGCATTCTTATCTTTGGTAAGAGGACCAGGTGTACCTGACTTTCAAAATCCTTTCACATAAAAGGTCCTGCCTTTGGGTCTTGTTCCCAGTGCCCAGTAGAAATGGATGCTTGTGACTGTCAGCACAAGGTACCTTTAATGTCCATGGTTCTGCCCACATAGAAAAGGGGCAATATAGAAAATTTGCCCAGAGAGTTTAAAGAGCACATTTGCCAAACCAGACCTGCAGGAAGTTTAATGTCGCTAGAAATGTTCTGTTCTTGAATGGCTGCAACCAGTAACGTTTGAGAGAAAGGAATCATATCCATTTGCAGAGTGGGCTCTAGAGATAGCAAGTTAATTTCAGCAGCTGCCACTAGAGGTCTGTTCACAGCTAAAAATAAGAGGCATCACTCCTGTAGCTTTTTCAGGGCTCCTGGATTGCCTGGGGGAGGGGGGTGTCTGCCCCCAGAGCACACTGAGCTCACATCACAGCTACCAGTGCCTCTGCTGTGGTCTTTTTTTATCACTCAGAAACCCCATGTTGGGCCTCCTCCCCCAAACATCATGGAAGGACAGACAACCACTTAGAAGTGCTGACTGTCCTGAGCCATGGCTTGAAGGTGAAGAGATGAGGAAATGGATTCTGTGACTAAACAAGCATTTTTACATGTAGTGGTAGCAATTACAATTACCCAAAGGAGGTCTTCTTCCTTTCACGCAATAAATGTTTCCCTAAAGCCCTATCTAAAAATCAAGTTGTTTTCATGCAAAAGACTTGAGCGCTCACAATCTGAAGAAACACTTCGAGAATCCTGTGAGTAGTGACTTGATAACTGTGAATAACATATCTATTTGGTAGATTCATGCTTCGGGGTTGCTTTAAGTGGCTCTAAGACTTGTCAGTAGATGACTTTGAAGTATCAATCCTGTGTGCTGTAGAGTTTGGTTATGCATTATATGTAAATCCATTATGTGCTTTTTATTAAGGTAAAATTTATTTAACATAAAATTTGGCTGGGCACAGTGGCTCATGCCTTGATATGGTTTGGCTGTGTCCCCACCCAAATCTCAACTTGAATTGTATCTCCCAGAATTCCCCCGTGTTGTGGGAGGGACCCAGGGGGAGGTAATTGAATCATGGGGGCCAGTTTGTCTCATGCTGGTCTTGTGATAGTGAATAAGTCTCATGAAATCTGATGGGTTTATCAGGGGTTTCCACTTTTGCTTCTTCCTCATTTTTCTCTTGCCATTGCCATGTAAGAAATAACTTTCACCTCCCACCATTATTCTGACACCTCCGCAGCCATGTGGAACTGCAAATCCAATTAAACCTCTTTTTCTTCCCAGTCTCAGGTATGTCTTTAACAGTAGCATGAAAACAGACATACAGTAAATTGGTACCAGTGGAGTGGGGCGTTTCTGAAAAGATCCCCAAAAAATGTGCAAATGACTTTGGAACTGGGTAACAAGCAGAGGTTGGAACAGTTTGGAGGACTCAGAAGAAAACAGGAAAATGTGGGAAAGTTTGGAACTTCCTAGAGACTTATTGAATGGCTTTGACCAAAATGCTAGTGATATGGACAATAAGGTCCAGGCTGAGGTGGTCTCAGATGGAGATGAAGAACTTGTTGAGAAATACAGCAAAGGTGATTCTTGTTATATTTTTGGAAAGAAAGTGGCAGCATTTTGTCCCTTCCCTAGAGATGTGTGGAACTTTGAACTTGAGAGAGATGATTTAGAGTATTTGGTGGAAGAAATTTCTAAGCAGCAAAGCATTCAAGATATGACTTGGGTGCTGTTAAAGGCATTCGGTTTTATAAGGGAAGCAGAGCATGAACGTTTGGACAATTTGCAGCCTGACTATGTGATTAAAAACAAGGAAAACCCATTTTCTAGGGAGAAATTCAAGCTGGCTGCAGAAATGTGCATAAGTAGCAAGGACCCTGATGTTAATCCCAACACTGTGGGAAAAAATGTCTCCAGGCCATGTCAGAGACCTTCACAGCAGCCCCTCCCATCACAGGCCAGAAAGCCCAGGAGGAAAAAGTGGTTTTGTGAGCTGAGCCCAGGGTCCCCATGCTACGTGCAGCCTAGGAACTTGGTGCCCTGTGTCCCAGCCACTCCAGCTGTGGCTGAAAGGGGCCAATGTATAGTTCAGGCTGTGGCTTCAGAGGGTGGAAGCCCCAAGCCTTGAACCTTCCATGTGGTGTTGAGCCTATGGGTGACAGAAGTCAAGAATTGAGGTTTGGGAACCTCTGCCTAGATTTCAGAAGATGTATGAAAATGCCTGGATGTGCAGGCAAAAGTGTGCTGCAGGGGCGGGGGCCTCATGGAGAACCTCTGCTAGGGAGGGCAGTGCAGAAGGGAAACATGGGGTTGGAGCTCTCACATGGAGTCCCTACTGGGGCACTGCCTAATGGAGCTATGAGAAAAGGGCCACCGTACTCCAGACCCCAGAATAGTAGATCCACTGAGAGCTTGCACTGTGCACCTGGAAAAGCCACAGACACTCCATTCCAGCCTGTGAAAGCAGCTGGGAGGGAGGCTGTACCCTGCAAAACCACAGGGACGGAGCTTCCCAAGACCATGGGAACCCACCTCTTGCATCAGTGTAACCTGGGTGTGAGACCTGGAGTCAAAGGAGATCATTCTGGAGCTGTAAAATTTGACTGCCCCGCTGGATTTCAGACTTGCATGGGCCCTATGACCCCTTTGTTTTGGCCAATTTCTCCTATTTGGAATGGCTGTATTTACCCAATGCCTGTACCTCCATTGTATCCAGGAAATAACTAGCTTGCTTTCAATTTTACAGGCTCATGGGCAGAAGGGACTTGCCTTATCTCAGATGAGATTTTGGACTGTTGACTTTTGGGTTAATGCTGAACTGAGTTAAGAATTTGAGGGACTGTTGGGAAGGCATGATTGGTTTTGAAATGTGAAGACACGAGATTTGTAGCAGCCAGGAGCAGAATGATATGGTTTGGCTGTGTTCCCACCCACATCTCAATATGAATTGTATCTCCCGGAATTCCCCCTTATTGTGGGAGGGACTGAGAGGAGGTAATTTTATCATGGGGGCCAGTTTTTCCCATGCTGGTCTCATGATAGTGAATAAGTCTCACAAGATTGGATAGGTTTAGCAGGGGTTTCTGCTTTTGGTTTTTCCTAATTTTTCTCTCGTTGCTGCCATGTAAGAAGTGCCTTTCACCTCCTGCCACGATTCTGAGGCCTCCCCCGCCATGCAAAACTGTAAGTCCAACTAAACATTTTTTCCTTCCCAGTCTCAGGTATGTCTTTATCAGTAGCATGAAAACAGACTAATACATGCCTGTAACCCCAGCATTTTAAAAGGCTGAGGTGGGTAGATCACTGATGCTCAGGAGTTTGAGATGAGCCTGGGCATCATGTAAAATCCCATCACTATGAAAAAATTAGCTGAGCATGGTGGCATATGCCTGTAGTCCCAGCTACTCAGAAGGCTGAGGTTGGAGGATCACCTGAGCCCAGGTAAGTTGAGGCTGCAGTGAGCTGTGATCTGCACTCCAGCGTGGGTGACAGAGCAAGGCTCTGTCTAAAAATGAAAAGAAAACATAAAATTAACCATTTTAGTGTGTACAATTCAGTGGCTTTCAGTATATTAATGATGTTGTACAACCATCAACACTATCTAATTCCGCTATTTAATTCTATTTTCATCACCCCAAAAATAAACCTGTACTTATCGAACAATCACTCCACATTCCCCTTTCCCCCAGCCCCTGGAAACCACTAGTCTTACTTTCCATCTCTCTGAATTTGTCTTTTCTGGACATTTCATATAAATAACATCATACAACATGTGGCTTTTTGTATTTGACTTCTTTCGCTTAGCAAAAAGTCTTCAAGGTTCAGGCATATTATGGTACTTATCAGAACTTCCTTCCTCTTTATGGCTGAATAATACTTTATCACATCCCTATATCCCAGTTTTTGGTTTATCTACTCATCAGTTGATGGACATTTGAGCTGTTCCCACCTCTTGTATATTAAGAATAATGTTGCTCTGAACATTTTTGTACAAGCCTTTGTTTGAACATCTCTTTTCAGTTCTTTAGCATACATACCTGGGAGTGGAACGATTATTCATTTCTGCATTCAATACTGAACGCCTACTCTCTGCGAGGCATCAGAGTACAATGAGGAATAAGACAAAACCCATCCCTCCCCTCAAGTAAACTTCCTCCCTGTTTTCTGCATGCTGTTCATTTGTTCAACAAACACATGGCAGGCACCAGGAATATATCTGCGATCAGGACAGACAAAGGTCCCAGCTGTCATGGAGCTCACAGTTGAGTAAGCAGATGGGAATGAATCAAATAAACAGATGAAAAAAATAAGATAATTTCAGATGATGGTGCAGAAGGACTACTTTTAGCTGGATGGTCAAGGACAGCCTCTCTGAGAAGGTGATATTTGAGCTGAGGTCTGAATAACAAGGAGCCAGTCATATGAGGATCCACAGATAAAGCCATGAGGACATGGGGGTAAGAGCATTCTGGACAGAGGGAACAGCAGTTACAAAGGCCCTTAGGAGGGGTGAATTTGGCATATTCAAAGAATGGGAAATTTGCTCTCATCCATAATCCTCCCTTCCTGCATCCTTCCTGTGCAGCCAAAGCCTGATCCCATGTCTGCCCACTCATGGACCTTACTCCATCTGCTACATCCTATCTTTTCTTTATTTCTTACCTCTCCCTCTCTACTGGTATCCTTTCAACCATAGTTAAATTAATCTACCCTTCAGCCAACAAAACCAGAACCCTTTATGGTTCTCTCTGGCCATTGCACCATCTTTTTCCTTCTCTTTACATTTGAGTATATCAAAAGGGTAATAAACACTTGAATTACCAGTTTTCTAATCTTCTTTACTCTTCAACCTTCAGCTGTGTGGCTTCAACCCCCACAGACTCATGGACACTGTTTTCCTCAAGGTATCCTCCGGTTTGTAAAATCTAGTGGGCACTCTTCAGTCCTTACCTTAATTAACTCTTAATTATGATGGATACTCTTGAGTACTCCTGCTCTTGAAACTTTGTATTCCATGGGTATTAAACCTCACTGTCCTGCTCCTCTTCCTAAGTCTTCCTTCCACGTATCTTTTCTGTTGCCCACTTATCAAATGTCGGTGTACTCAGGGCATATTTTAGCCTCTCTCACTCTCATTCTAATCCTTCTCAAAGTGACATCAACCAAACATTCACGGTTTTAAATACACTGCATCCTCGTGATTCAATAATTTGCCTACTCACTGAAATTTATTTGTAACCACCAAATCAATACTCCTGGGCAGTGTCATGGTCATTCATGAACATGAACAGAGCAGCTAAGGTTGAACAAGGCAATACTCCTGTTTTAGCTTTTATACTGTAAACAACTGTCCTTTCCATGGTCTATTTAGGACCTCTGCCTTTTCTTGCATTTGTGTGCATTTTCTTGGTGATTTGGCTGTTCAAGATGGCCCTAAAGCACAGTGCTGAAGTGCTGGCTAGTGTTTCTAAGTGCCAAATGATTATGATGTTCCTTAGAGAGAAAATATATATATGAGAAAAGCTTCAATTAGGCATACGTTATAGTGTTGTTGACCATGAGTTTAATGTTAGTGAATCAACAATATATATTAAATAAGGCATTTTAAAATGGAAACACACATAAAACAAGGTTATGCACTGATTAGTTGATAAAAATATTATGACCAAAGGTTCACAGGAACCTAACCCTATATTTCCCCTAGGAGCAATGGCTCCATGTTCACTAATTCAGTGTTTTTGGTGACTTTGTAGAACATAACTACCATAAATAAAGAGAATCAACTATATGATCCAAACCATAATGTCCCTAAGGGCATTTTGTCTTCAGCCTAAACTTCACATCTTTTATAAACGCAAATATTCAGTTCCCTATTGAACAATTCTTCTCAATTGTCATGAAACACTTTATAATTAGCATGTGCAAAGCTAGAGTTGAATCTTCATCTTGCTTTCTTTCCCCAACTAATGTATTCACCCTCCTAGTTTCTGTTCTCTGCTAATGACCTGACTATCTAACTGGTGATTTCAGCCACATCCCAGAGTCCTCCGTACTGTCCCATCTCCCAAATCTCTGCATCAAAGCAGACTCCAAGTCTTCTGTATTCTTCCTTCCATGTCTTGAGTCAATCTTCTCTGTCCCATTACTCTTGCTTCTGCCTTGCAAAAGTACTATATGCCTGCCAGACTACTATCATCCTTGGATTTCTGAAGGGCCTCCTACTTCTTCCCTTCTAATCAAGACTTCAACTTACTGCCAGAATTATCTTTCTACCATGTCAATTCAATCCTGTTGGATTAATCCTATCATTTAAAATCTTTACTGGCTTTATATTGCAAACAACATCAAGTCCAAACTCCAGCCTGGCATGAAAGGATTTCCCCCAGCTGGGCCCTGACTACCACTCCTGCCACCTCTCCAGCTGATCCGCTGTAGCAGAAATAAATTTCTTTGCTGTTTCCTAAGCATTCTATAGTTGCATGTTGTTCTTTCTGCCTGGAATATCCTTCTTTCTCTGACTTGACCTTCCATTCCAATACACTGTATCCTCTTAGAATCCTTCCTATTCTTTTCCTCACTCCCACCAGACTGAATTAAATGCAGTCTTCTATCTTTTCCAAACTTAAGTGAGTTAGCAATGACCTTTACTGTTCTGCAAGAGAGGATGGGCATATGTCTGGTTACTTCTATATCCCCAGGGGGGCACTGTTCCTACAACATATACCCTTGGACAAAAATGTTAGCTCCTCTGAGCCTCAAATTCACTTTTGCAAAAATGAATTATTAGTCCTACACTCCTCTAATGAGTCTTGTAAAAACAAAGTGAACAATGCCCTAAAACAAAGACAAAAAAATTGCTAAGAATTTAGACCCCCCACCAAAAATAAAACTCAAATCTTGCTAGTACTTTTGCCTCACACATTTCAGCAAGAATTCCCCCTCACCATCCAATTATGCCCCAAACAACTTCTCCCCAAGACCTCTTTATCTTCACCAACACCATCCAAAGTACTCACACTCTAAACCTGTCTTTTCCCTATTTCTGCCTATATTCATTTTCTGCTCATGGAGATTTGTTGAATTTTTCTTTCATATTTCTAGTAACAACATCTTCCTGTCCATTTCCAATGCCACCTGTCCTACTTTAAGAACAAATGGACCACTCTTGTATTGTTCCTTACAGTCTTCACTGGTCTTCCTGATCCCACTTCCCCCAATCCTCTCCATTCCTCCTGATGCTTCAAGCTACAGTAACCTTCTGAAAATGCACAATAACCAAAAGCTCCCAGTGTACTCACACAGGGGTGAAATGTGTATGGGTGTGATGGTAAATAATTGAGTGTCAACTTGATTGGACTGAAGGATGCAAAGTATTTTTCCTGGGTGTGTCAGTGAGGGTGTTGCCCAAGGAGACTAACATTTGAGTTAGTGGACTGGAAAAGGTGGACCTACCCTCAACCTGGGTGGGCACAATATAATCAGCTGCCAGAGCAGCCAGAAGAAAAGCAGGCAGAGGAACACAGAAACACCAAACTGGCTGAGTATTCCAACCTACATCTTTCTCCCATACTGAATGCTTCCTGCCCTTGAACATCAGACTCCACATTCTTCAGCTTTTGGACTCTTAGACCTTCAACCACAGACTGATGGCTGCACTGTTAGTTTCCCTGCTTTTGAGGTTTTGGGACTCAGATTGGCTTCCTTGCTTCTCAACTTGCAGACAGCCTATTGTGGGACTTTCACCTTGTGATCGTGTGAGTCAATACTCCCTAATAAACTCCCCTTCATATATACATCTATCCTATTAGTTCTGTTCCTCTAGAGAACTCTGACTAATACAATGGGTTAATAAATTGAAAGCAGTCCAACAAACATGACAAAAGAATGTTGCCTGACGACTTCTTCAAGCTAGAGAGATTCTGTTTTTCCATGTGTCCAGTTCAACATTTGGCCAATGTTGTGCATGAATTACAGAGAAGTTATGTTAATCAAATTGCATATAAAAAAAAGTCAGAGGAAAAGCAAATATAATAGGTATTTTTCCAACCTTCCAGAATGCTGAGTAAGAATGAATAAAATGTTGTAATGACAAATTCACTTTTTATTCAGATTCCAAAAATCAAATACTAGACCAGGTGCTCTTGCTTAAAAACATTAAGAGCCCTAACCAAGTCAAGCCTGTAGCTAGGACAACAGGCACACACCACCGTACCCAGCTAATTTTAAAACGTTTTGTAGAGAAGGGGTCTTGCTGTGTTGCCCAGGATGGACTTAAACTTCTGGCCTTATGTGAACATATAGGGTAATATGGCTACTGAAAAAAAAAAAGTGTATCCCATGAGCATGGTGTTACAAACTCAGGAAGCAATTGACCTATTGTTTTTAGCTCCAAGCAGACAATATCTGGAATGTGTGGGACCATATTTGAAGAGGAACACTAGCCAATTGCAGAGTATCCTTGAATGAGCAATCAAAATAAAGAAGGGTGAAAATACCGACAATGGAACACATACAGCACCATTTATTTCAAAGTGGTAGAGGAAGCCTCAGATGAATGTGTGTTACATCATTATACTAAAGGCCAATTTTGTTCAACATCAGTAAAAAGCAATCACTTGAAAGATAATATGAAGAGTCACTTTGGCTGGCTTAAACATGGCACCTTGCCCTTGCCTGTAACTCACTGCAATTGCTTCTTCATTTGGGTAAATACTCGTTATTTTAAAAATTTAACTGAAAATATTACAAAAATTAATCCTGTTGTCAGTCAGACTGCCATAAATAATGTTTCTATGCAAACAGAGTCAAGGCCACATTAGAGCTAAAAAAGTTACCTCTGGGAGATTACTATTATTACTTTCTTACCAATGACATACCAGCCCCATTTTGTTCTTCCTACTTCCTCAACAAGAATTTCTCAGATACCAAGTTGCTGAACTGTCCTCATATCCTAATAACATCTAATATAAATCTGGCTCTTGTTTCTCTAGTTTTCCCTTACAATCAACTAGGCAAAACCCAAATCCTTTAATAAATCCCTCCAATGCTCTTACTGAGAAACCACATGCTCTTCCTCACTGAAGCAAGATCAATAAACCTACATGTCTTTGACTGTAGGTGTGTTCCTAGCAGGCTTGTGGGTTTCAATACATCAAATATTTATTGAGCATCTACTATGTGCTAGGTACTGTATTAGGTGATGGGAGAAAGTAAGGAGTTGATTAAAGATAAGAAAATGGAGGAATCTGGGTAAATTCCAGAGCAACTTGATGACAAAAAGGGAAAAATAAAATAAGGAACTATCCCAGAGTAGCAGAAGTTGGGCCAATTGTGTACACGGCACCTGGCCTTCCCTTATCTCCCACTGCAGGTCCCCGCTGAGTAGACACAGTCAGACTCCATACCAAGTGGCATGGAATAGGGGTAGGCATCAGCCCCAGCTGGGAACTGTCTTTTAGACTAGGAGCCCTTAACTTGTATGGCCTTTATAGAAAAAAGATAAATTAGGTCTATTATATTCCTATGTAGGATGTTGAGCTAAATTCACATAGGCCAGTTCCAGCTGACAATGAAGGACTAGGAAGAGCTACTCTACTGTAGAGGGAACTGGGTGGCCATTATGGACTATCTGCAACTGAAGGAGGAGAAAACAGATCGGCAGACAGGTGAGATTAGAGGTCATGTGCAGAGAGCAGCAGAGATGTCTTAAGTGAGGTCATGAAGCCCTCAAGAGATAGAGTAGCCTTTGTGTGCAATGATATTCCCATTCACATCTCCATGAGGTCTGGATGAACTTGGGTTCCTGTCTTGAGTCTCATGTGGCCTGTCTTTACAGTTGATATCTTTTTTGCTGAACTAGCTCTTTTGGCCACATTACGAGCCCTAAGCAAATCAAGAAATAACAAGAGATCTTTTCTTTTTGGGGGACAGGGTCTACTCGGTCTACTCTGTCACCCAGGCTGAAGTTCAGTCATATAATCATGGCACACTGCAGCCTTGAATTCCTGGGCTCAAGCAGCCCGCCCGCCTTCAGCCTCCCTAGTAGCTAGGACTACAGGCACATGCCCCTTATGCCCAGCTAATTTTAAAACTTTTTGTTGAGAAGGGGTCTTGCTATGTTGCCCAAGCTGGTCTTAAATTTCTGGGATCAAGCAAACTTCCTCTCTCAGTTACCCAAAGCGCTGGGATTATAGGTGTGAGCCACTGCACCCAGTTGAGATTTTTAAACATCACAAGACTAGTAACCTTTAAAAAAAAGGGGGGGGGAGGGGCGGGGAATGAAGAGAAGTAGAGTCCACACAGCAGCCTCTGAGTGTAGCATGGCACCAGAACAATCCAGGGACCAGAACAGATGATGGAAGTAGGAAGAGGTTGATGGTGGAATTAGTGACAAGCTAGGTGGTATCAAGCCTTGTTGCTGTCATTGTCCTGCCTTTCAAGATGTAGCTTGGGAGTCAACTTCCTGGGGAAGCCTTCCCTGGTGTACTCCAGTCTGACATGAGAACTTTCTTCCCATGTTCTGACAACACCTTGGTTTACCCACCTCAAAGCCCTTACCACTCTGCATTCTGATTACTAAAATTATTGCTGTCTGAGTGTCCTCTAGCCCAGTGGTTCTGAACTGGGGGAATGTTTGCCTCCCAAGGGCTACTTCACAATGTCTGGAGACATTTTGCTTGTCATAACTAGGCAAGGGGAGTTACTGCTACTGGCATCTAGCGATGCTGATAAACATCCCGCAGCACACAGGACAGCCCTTGACAGCGAAGAATTATCTGGCCAAAAATATTGCTACTGCTGAATTTGAAAAACCTTGCTCTAGATCAGCACTATTCATTTTGGTGACAATAGAAATGTTCTACTATCTGTGCTGTCCAATACAATCACTGCTGACTACCTGCAGCTACTGTGCACTTCACATGTGCAACTGAGGAGCTTTTTCTTTTTTTGAGACAGAGTCTCACTGTGTTGCCCAGGCTTGGAGTGCAGGGGTGCGATCCCGGCCCCACTGTAGCCTCAAACTCCCAGGCTCAAGCGATCCTCCCACCTCAGCCTCCCAAGTAGCTGAGATGACAGGCATGTGCCACCGTGCTTGAGTAATTTTATTTTTATTTTTTGTACAGATGGGATCTCCCTATGTAGCCCAGGCTGGTCTCAAACAATCCTCTTGCCTCAGCCTCCCAAAGTGCTTTAATTATTTAATTTGCATTTAATTTTAACTAATAACAATGGCAACACATTATGAGAAATGCATCATTAGGTGATTTTGTCATTGTGAGACCATCCTAGAGTGTACTTAAACCTTGATGGTATAGCCCACTACACACTTAGACTATGTAGTGTAGCCTATCGCTACCAGACTACAAATCTGAACAGCATGTTACTGTACTTAACATTGTCAGCAACTGTAACACAGTGGTCAGCATTTGTGCATCTAAACATATCTCAACATAGAAATGTACAGTAAGAATACAGTATCATAATCTTATGGAACCACTATTATATATGTGGTCCTTAATTGATGGAAACATCAGTATGTGGAGCCTGGCTGTCATTTGATTTTTTTTTTTTTTTGAGATGAAGTCTCACTCTGTCACCCAGGCTGAAGGGCAGTGGCTTGATCTCGGCTCACTACAACCTCCATCTCCCGGGTTCAAGCGATTCTCCTGCCTCAGCCTCCCAATAGCTGGGACTATAGGCACCTGCCACCACACCTGGCTAATTTTTGTATTTTTAGTAGAGACGAGGTTTCATCATGTTTGCCAGGCTGGTCTCAAACTCCTGACCTCAAATGATCCACCCGCCTTGGGCCTCCCAAAGTGCTGGGATTACAGGCATGAGCCACCATGCCTGGGCTTGTAACTTGAATTTAAATGAGCACAGTGGCTGGTGGCTATAGTGCAGATCAAGCCTCTCGTTTCTACTCCTCCCAGAGGCCATTCCTGTCTCTCAGTAGCACTTGCTATAGCTACATTTTTACACTTGTGTGAGCATTTGATCATTTATCCCCCTCAGTAGATTGAAAGTTTTCTGTGGGCAGGAATCATGCTAACTTGTTCACCTCTCTATTTTTTGTTTGTTTTTTTTCTTTTTTGGGGGGTGTGGACTTTGATCTTTATTTACAGGACACTGCGAGATATGAAATTCCACAAAGAAAACCATTCAGAGGATAAGCTTCATATAGTATGTACAGTTTGGAACTGTTCAAGTATAGTCTCAGTGTAAAAAGTGCTGCAATAACAAACCATATTTAAAAAGAGTTCTTAGTAGAGAAACAGTAAGACAAACTTATGCCAAACATAGTAGACAACAAATTTATGCCTCAGAGCTACAATTATCTAAAAGTTAAAGGTCTCAGGAGTCCCATCCTGAAATTGGAAGGTGTAGCCTTCAGAGGTAGGTTCTGGCACAATATTTTGATCTTCCTCTTCCTCTACAGAGAAATACTCAATTAAGCTTAACGAAGCCTTATGCACACTCATTTTCATGGTTTTGTAGAGCTTCAGTTTTGTCTAAGCTTCCGCATTCTTCAATCATCATACTAAGTTTTTCAGTTTCACCTTGTTTCTCAGCAGCCTGAAAGATATTTGAAATGGTATCCACGACAAGTAGAATAACCTTGGTATCTTTTGCAGTTAAGAGGTTCATCAACAGTTCTATGATGCCGCATGAATGAGGTACACAATCTGTTCAACTGCTCCACCACTGGTATAGTTGGTCACAGCCCATATGGCTTTCTTTTCTGTCTTAAAATCTGACTTAGCGAGAACATTGGCAAGGAATGGGACTAATCCATGATTCACAACTTGCTGTATCTGGTCCTGATGGACAGCTGTGATGTTTAACATTGTCCTGTAGCTTCCTTCTGAATGTTAGTTTTGAGGTTGGTGAGAAGACTGGGAAAGACGGCGAGTGCTCCTGCATCGATCACAACCTGAGTCTATTCATCTGTACCAATATTCCCTATAACTCTTAGTACAGGAGTCACAGTTAGCAATTCAGAAGCTCCTAGAAGCTTCACAAGTTGGGGCACAACTCCTGTTTTCACAACCATGTCAATTCATTTGGACCATTAGTCAGGTAGGAAAGAGCCCAGCAGGTATCTGCTAACACTTCTGGATCATCATGATACAGGAGCCGAACTCAGATAGGAAGAATTTCCTCAACAGCATCTGATGGGGGGTGCAGGATTCTTGTTGCAGCAAAGATTTGAAAGTGTCCAGGTAAGACTATGCACGTAACTGGAGGAAGAGCCAACAGTGGCTCAACTACACGGTACTTAGTAACCAGGCTTTGGAACACTGAGCCATCACCTGCAGTCTTTCCTAGAGCTGATACAGCTTGTCCACTGATGTGAGCATGGGGAGATGCCAAGTGAGAAATGAATGCTGGGATGGCACCTCCATCTACTAGCACTGGTTTGTTCTGATGTCCCAGAAGCAATGTTAGTGAACGCCCAAGCAGATTCAAACTGAATGGGACTACAATCAGTTCTGGACAAGGAGGACACAAATTTTGGAATTAAACCAGCCCAGATTATGTTGTTTATGGGGTGGTGGGGGGGGCTGTTTTTCTCTAGAAAGCAGTTTCCTGGCAGCTTGAGTACCTTGGAGCTGACTTGCCACATTGTTGCTATTTATGCCTTTGACAATGTCATCAACAGACCAATTTACAGTGCCCTGGGTGTTATGGTTTTCCTGCAGCGGAGAAGTAGCACCATCAGGAAATGGGTTTATATTTCTCCTCTTCAGTGTCTGGTCATCCTCAGCTTTCCTCAGCTCCACATTGACTTTTATTCTGTGACACCTCATTTATGTACTGTCTTCCCCCTTGTTCTTGAAACTGTTAAGTCGGGCAGCTGGGTTCACCTCTCTATTTTGGGTGCTGAATACAGAACCTAGTACTAGATATGTTATCAGTGAGTGAAATATGTGAAAAGAATGCATAGCCAAAGCATGAATGGCCAGCCAGGAAGTGTGTTAGTGAGAGTTCTCCAGAGAAACAGAAGAAATGGGATATTTTACATATAGACATATACACACAATATACATATTTTATATATTCTATACACATACACACACACACACACACATATATATATAAAGGAATTTATTATAAGGAGTCGACCCATGTGATTGTAGAGGCTGAGAAGCCTCCAGATCTGCAGGGTGCAATGCAAGAGAGCTGATGGTGAATTTCTAGGCTGAAGACAGGCAGGTTTGGAATGCAGAAAGAGCCATTGTCCAGTTTGAAGAAAGTAGCCAGGTAGGAAGAAGCCTCTTTTATTTGGAGGAGGGAGAGTCTTTTGTTCTATTCAGGACTTCAACTGATTAGATGAGGCCCATCCACATTAGGGAGGGCCATCTGCTTGACTCAATCTACAGATTTAAACGCTAATCTCATCCAAAAACACACTCACAAGAGCACCCTGAATAATGTTTGACCAAATATCTGGGCACACCATGGCCCAGACAAGTTGACACAAAACTAACCACCACAGGGGGGTGACAACTTTCCTTGCTGAGTTTGTGTTTAGATAAAACTTTATTGTAATTAGGCAAATAGTTTAAAGGTTTTTTTAAAGGACTTAGGGACCGTAAATTATGGTCGGCTTAGCCCTGATCTCTTTCCCTGAAGAAGACAGGAAAGAGCAAAGAAACAGCATAAATCCATCAACCCTGGTTCAGCCCATGATGCTCCTCATGGGACGCTGAATTACACAGTGGCTGCTAGAGTGATGGGCTGCCATGACTTACTCAGGTCTAAAGTGGAAGTGAGAAGACCACCAGGGCCTGGGTACCATGTCCTTAAAATTCTAGACCATGAAACTCTGGGTCCTCAGTCATTTCTAGATATGATAATTGCTAACCTCAAACTGTTGTTTTGCACAAAAGTAACTGTGTTTTCATCAACAAGAGGGTTTGCTATTTCAAAAATGGAAAGGCTCTGCTCTTCGAGCTCAGAAAGCTACCATCCTAAGTCAGCCTCTCATGCTCACGCTCTTTGTGCATGGGACCAAAGGACTGTGGCACACTCCTGCCACCTGGTGGCAACATATGAAAAGTCATGCAAAGGCTTAACCCTGAGGTTCTGATTTGGCCAAAACACAACACAGAAAGAGCATGCTTGGAGACTTGCATTAGTGAAACAAAATTATAAGTTAACAGGACCATAAGTCTGGAAAGAAATTTAGTGATTACTCAGTTCAACCATCTCAATTTCCAGATGAGGAAACTAAGGTTTAGAGATACTTTGTGACTCACTTGAAGATACGTCGGAGCCATGACCTCACCTCCCATCAAGTGTAATTTCCCCTCTAATCCACCTCTTTAAAACATTTCCTTACTTGGGGCAACTGAAGACTTGATTAATTGGTAGAATGGTGAGCAATTAAATATAATTGGAAAATAAACCAAAGGAACTAATTGCTGTTACACACCTCTTTTGTAGTGAGCAAAGATCTTTGTACAGACACTTGCTCAGAAGTGACAATCTACCAGAGATGGTTTGCAATGAACTTGCTCTTTCAATTTGAACAGAGATGGATGTGCATCAGCAAAATCAAGTAAGTGATCACTCCCCTCTACAGGAATAGGATAGCACCTTTTCATTTTCATAGATCAGATATGGACTAAAAATTGCTATGTTTTGCTAGGTGCTGTGCTAGTTGCTGGGAATACAGTGAGGAGAAAATCAGAAGAGATTTTTGCTTTCATGGAGCTCACAGTCTGATGGGGAAGACAGATGAGTTAAAATGCAACTACAGCTATGCATCACATAAGGACATTTCAGTCAATGAGGGACTACGTATACAACAGTGGTCCCATAAGATGATAATGGAGCTGAAAAATTCCTATCTAGTGATGGCATAGCTGTTGTAATGTCATTACACAAATGTTTGTGGTGATGTTGCTGTAAACAAACCTATTGTGCTTCCAGTCACATAAAAATATATAGTAGCCAGGCACCCTGGCTCACGCCTATAATCCCAGCACTTTGGGAGGCCAAGGTGGGAGGATCACTTGAGGCTAGGAGTTCGAGATCAGCCTGGTCAACATAGTGAAACACCGTCTCTACTAAAAATACAAAAATTATCCAGGAGTAGTGGTGCATGCCTGTGGTCTCAGGTACTCAGGAGGCTAAGGCACAAGAAACGCTTGAACCCAAGGGGCCGGAGGTTGCAGTGAGCCGAGATTGTGCCAGTGCACTGCAGCCTGGGCAACAAAGTGATATTCTGTCTCAACAACAACAACAGTATGGTAATGTCCTAGGCTTTCACACTCACTTACCACTCAGCTAAGTAATATCTAGTTTTTATTTTTGGTTGCAACTTCTAGTCCTGCAAACTTCATTTATAGTAAGTTCCCTATATAGGTGGACCATTTTTTATTTTTTATGCCACATTTTTACTATACCTTTTCTATGCCTAGATAAGTTAGATGCGTACATACTCACCATTGTGTTACAGTTGCCTACAGTGTTCGGTACAGTAACGTGCAATACAGGTTTGCAGTCTAGGAGCAACAGGCTAAACCATGTAGCCTAGGTGTATAGTAGGCTGTATCGTCTAGGTTTGTGTAAGTATACTCTAGGAAGTTTGCACAACAATGAAATCACATAATGACACATTTCTCAGAATGTATCTGTGTGGTAAAACTATGCATGACTGTACTGTGCAAGGTGGTAATGAGAACACTACGTGAGGCTAGGGATAAGAGTTGAGCTAGGACTGGAGAAGACAGCTGTCAACAGAAACGGAATCAACTATAGTCCCCAGTACTAGACAGGGAGCAGTGTGCAATGGAGCCAAATTCCAAATGTGGTTGACGCCAGACCAGCCAAGTATACAATGGCAGCAATGCCAGACTGGAGAGTCCAGTGGGAGTGGGCATCACCAACACCAATACGGCCCATTAGGCTGCTTGGCTATGGAGGGCTGGCCCCTGGCATCCACGTGCTGAGTGTGGTTGTCACCAGAAACAGACAGAGGGGCAGAAGGAGGCAGTAGCAGATGCTGGACCACTGAGTCCCTGCTTGGGAAGCTCTGCAGTCTGGCTGAGGGAGAGAGTGTTCACACACACCCTAGTTCTGTCGGGATTTGCCCAGGAACTTGCACTAGGCTGAGCCAGCAGGCAGTGGGGCAGCCGGCACAGGCAGCCTCTGTGGTGAGGGCGCCAGCAAGGCCCAGATGGAAACTCTGACCGTGGTGTTAATTCATTTTTCTGTGGTTTTCTGTTCAGACAAATACCAGTCTCTTGTGGGTTTGTTTAGCTTAAAGCTGTGGGTTTGTTTAGCTTAAAGCTATTGGCTGTGCGGGGCCAGGCCCTACATCCTTGATTTCCAAGTTTAAAGGCCGAATTTAAAGGAAGGGATGATCAAGGTATTGGCTACTGGGAAGGATATCATAAGGCTCTGGGGAGCTGTTGGGGAAACCCTACTAATTTCCCCCAGACGTGAGGTATAACCCAGCCTGCAAATTCATTCTGTTGTGCTCATAATACAACACAAGTGTGTGAGGTTTCAGGGCAGTCAGTGAGCCTGTGTCCTGTAACATGTCTAATCCAACATCTTCTTGGGAAGAATGTTGACTCGTCCAGGCGGAAAGTTGGCCTGGAGCCAGGAAAAGAGGCAGATGGAGCTTGGTTGATTCATGATACCACAGTGTCTTGTCCATTTGTTGGACTGAGTATTCCCTGGAGAACTTTCCACACCCAAACCTGCCCTGGGACATTCAGTTCAACCTTCTGCAGTCAACCTTGGCCCACATAGCAAGAGATTTGCTTCCACCAGGGCTTGACCACAGACCAACCGTGTGACTCTGAGATAGTTCTCACTCCATGACTCAATTTCCTCAGCTATTCTTGAGATAATGTTCAACACCGAAAAGAAAAACTGTTGCCATGGCCAAAAATAAAAACTAGATATCAGTTATGCTAGATATTAAATGTAGTCCAAGAGACAGTAAATTTAATGGCCCCGGAGTGGTTTCAGGTCTCTGAGAGGAATTTACTCCCCAGCTTTGAAGAAGCTAGCTAAGTACTGCCCTTCTATTTCTGTCCTGCATTCAAAAAGTCATAAATAGTTAACTGCGTGAGTCCTTTTTTAAAACCTCCCAGGAGCATCTAAAAATAACCTCTGGGGGCTCAACGCATATTTCCTCAGGTCCTCCTCTTAATCTTTCAGTATAGGTGGTGACAATTTATTGTTACTGTCACCTATGGATTTACAGAGACAAACGCAGCTAGGCTGGAAGGCAGAGAGAGGAAGCTTTTCTTGTGGGAAGGGTGTCTTGGGAAGCGGAATCTAGCATGGATCCAGGATGAGAGTACAGGGATGAGACATATCACCTCTCCTTTCCTTGGTTTCCCTGCTAGTAAAGGGGAGGGAAGGAGAAGTCTCTCCCCAGGGTGCAGCAAGAATCTGCCCTCAAGTAGGAAGCTTCAACAGAGAAGCAGAACCTGCCAACGGCCAAATGCTATTATGACAAGTTAAGTCCACACTCATTACATGCCTTTGCAGTGCATGTCACCCCTGCCATTTCCTATCTCCAGGCCCAAGTGGGGCCCTCCTGCCAGTTTTCCAGCCCAGTGGCATGACCGGAAGCTGACTGTCCATCACAAGCTTGATGGACAAGGGGCAGAAACAGCCAAGCCCAGCTCAGCTGTCTGCCTATTCTTTTCAACCATGCCTCTGCTTCCCTTATGCTGAACAACAGCAAATAGCACCCCACTCTGATTCTCAGCAGTCTCCTTCAGGCAGGCATCCTTGCAAACAGACCATCAACCCAGGGCACTCCTATGGACTTGGAAGGAAGGATAGGGCAGGAACATTCCTGGCGGCCTCCATGCCCTCGGTCCTCTCTCCAAACACTCCTAACAATGCACAGTAATTAGCTGCATCTTGGGCCCCCTGACACCCCTTAACCTGGAAAATCAGGCAGACTTGTGCGACAGCAATCAGCTCCCAGACACATCCAGCCGTAATGTGATTATGCCATTTACCAAAATGCAAAGAGAGATACTTGAGGCGTTTCTGATTAGGGCTGACATTATCCCTCTAATGGGCCACTGCATTAATCAAAGCTGTTGCTATGACTATGGTGATGGTGGGGAAATAACCCCAGCTTGATTCTGGGCCTACCCAATGCCGCCAAGGAAGAGGTCAGCTTTTGTTAGGGACATAGCAGAAGAATTGCTTCTTCCTGCTTAAGAAGGGCTTTCTATTGAAATTGCACCAGCAGCCAGAAAGACAGGCCTCTGCTTTCTTTCATTACGCTGGAATTTTCTGGTGCCATTGCTCAAGATGACTCGATAGTATTGTTCTGGGAGGGACTGGGATGTCTGTGTGTCAGGGGTGGGGATATGGAGGCTGATTTGTGGTGCTGTCAGAGCCTTCTGCTCTCCAAAACTGTATCTTAATTGCTGGGTGGCCCCCTGGGAATCGTGTAGGGCATGAGAACCTGGGGGCGGGGGAGAATGATGATCTGTGGAAAAGCCCAGCTTTTCCCATGGCATAAACACTCTGGGCTTCTGCTGCTTTCTCCATTCCAGAGCCACTAAAGCATTTGGCAGAAACAAGCCTGTACCACACACCCTATGACAAGGCAGATGGAAAAACAGGCGGGAATGAAATGGATCTGACAAGCCTGTGTGGAAAACCCCCTGGCCTCTGCTCTGGGCTGTGGAGAACCCATGAGCTGTAGGGGAGGGCAGGAGAGACCAGGTGGTGAGGGCTGGGGACAGGGTCATCGGAACCCCATGATGGCTAGATAGAGGTAAACTGTTTCAAAGACCCAAGGCAGCCTTCTCTCAGGTGCAGATACTGAAAGGGAAATTTAGAGGTCAGTGATGTGGCACAGCTCCTCCCCTCAGCACAGGGATAGAGCAGTGAAGAGGAATCAAGAAATCTGGTTCTAGTTCAAGTCCTTCCTAGAATTTTCTCTAAGCCTTGGTTTTCCCATCATCAATGTGGAGACAATCAAATCTACTCTGCTGTCTTCATAGGGGCGTAAAGGTCCTCCTCTGGGGAGAAAGGATTTGTGAACTCTAGAGCACAGATATTCAAACTTGGCTTTATCTGGGAGTCACCTGAAAAGATTTTTGAAGTTCTGAAGCCAGGGCCCCAGCATCAGACATTCTGGTTTCATTGGTGTGAGAGGCGGCCAGGGCACGGGGATTTTTCAAAGCTCCCAGGGGATTCTCATGCACAGCCCAGGTTGAGAACCACTGCTCGCAAGTGCTATAGGGAGCAGTACCCTGCCTTTGAGCCTCATTTCCTATATTTTTTTTAATGAGAATAAAAATTTTTTAAAGTAAAACGCTTTCATGAGAATAAAAGGAAAAAATGTATGAGAAAACGCATAAAGTCATATATCCTGGATTCCTAATTAATGTTCAGGTCCCTCATTAGAGGCCACTGCCTCTGTTTCAGGGGAGTCTTGTCCCCAGGGTGAGACCCCAGACAGCACCTTCCCCCTTAGCTGTGTGACTGTGTTCAACTTACTGAATAGCAGCAAGCATTTACAGCACCTGAAGCCTTTCACATGCTTGATCTCACTTAATTATAGCAATAACCTGGAGAGGCAAGCATAGATCATTGTTACCACCCTGTGAAGCAACATCATAGGTGATTCAGGCAGTCAGTGGTGGAGCTGGGATTTTAGCCCAAATTTGTCTTGTTCTGAAACCAGAGTTCTTTCCATGACCTACTTGGTTAGAACTGACCTGAGTCAATTTTGTCATTCACTATGTAGATGTAAAAGGTCTTAGGGCCGTAGGTCTCTGCATGTTGTAATGAAAGCAGGTGTCAGAATTCTGCCATATAGACTTTCATTTATTAGCAAAGCAGGTGCAAAAACAGGCATGCAGCTTCCTCTGTGAGCTCAATGACATCCTGAATCATTGTCCTTTTAGGGGCCCCAGTAGATCCTTGCATGAAAGCTTCACTCGGGGCAGAGGTGACATTTTTCAGCACCAGGATTCAGCTAACCTTGTCACTGGGTCATGAGAAAAAAATTAGCTGATAATCAGCCTAACAAACACAGAATCCATTGGAGTCATAAGCTCATGGCACTGTTCCATTTAATAAACATGGGGAGATCAGTCAGAAGGCTACCAGGACATTCTAGCCCAGAGTTGACAAAGGTCTTTCCCAATGGCTATGGGGAGGTAGGAAAGGGGTAGGATCATTCACTGAGTCAACCAAATATGTTGGGCACTGTATTAGTTTCCTATAACAAACTACCAAAGCAAAGTACCACAAAATGGGTGGCTTACAACAAAAGGAATTTATTATCTGATCATTCTGGAGGCCAGAAGTCTGAAATTAGGGTGTCAGAAGGGCCATGCTCCCTCTGACACCTCTAGGGAAGGATCTTTTCTCACCTCTCTCCTGGCTTCTTGGCTTCTGGTAGGTGCAGCAATTCTTAGTGTTTCTTGGGTCACTGCTGCCACTCCAGTCTCTGTCTCTGCCATCACATCACATGGCTTTCTCCCTGTGTATGTCTGTGCCTCTGCATCCTTTCCTCTTCTAATAAGGACATAATCATATTGGATTTAGGGCCTGTCCTAATTCAACGTGACCTTAACTAATTATATCTGCAAAACCCTATTTTCAAATAAGGTCACATTATGAGGTTCTGCATAGACATAAGTTTGGGCGGACATTATTCAACCCACTATAGGCACCTACATTATGCCAAGTGCTGTGAAGAAAGAAGATAAAGGTGAATAAACATTTCCCTGCACTTGGGTTGCTCAGCTCCCAGAGAGGGAGATAAGCAGGTTGGTGCCTACTCTGAGAGCAGCAAACACACGTTGCTGGTACAGGGCAGAGGAAGCATCTCACCCCAAATTAACAGGGTCATGGAAGCAACCTCTGAGCTGAGTTCTGAAAGCCTGGCAGGAGGTAGCCAGGGGGAGGAGGATGGAAAGGCAACAGAGACAGAGGAAGGGACATGTAGGTCCAAGGGTCTCATTGTAGAGGGAGCAGGATGAGTGCATTGAGGCCGGAACGTGGGGTCTGAGATGGACAAGTAGAGATGTGTAAAGCCAGACTGTTAAGCAAGGGCAGGTCAGGAAGCATCTCATGTGCCAGTCTAAGAATTTTTTCTGTGGACCATCGAGAGCCATTGGCATAGTTTAAGCAAGGGAGGAATGCAGTCATATTTGCATGTTAGAACAATCATTGTGAAGCAATGAAAAGGGTAAATTGGAAAGGTTAAGAATGGAAATGGGAAACCTCAGTAAAAGGCAATAAATAGTAAGGTCCTGGCATATGGCTGCAACCATGAGGATGGGGAGAAGGGAACTGATTTTATATTCATTCAAGACGAGGGAATCAGCAGAGTTTGTGGATAAATCAAATGTTGTGAATGAAAAAGGAGTCAATAACATCCAAGGTACTCTGCTCTAGGTTTTGCTAATTTCATGTCCTGAAGTCATCCCTGAGCTATCTGGAAGTGATCAGGACAGAATGCTGGAGAACTTCAACATTTCTGGAGAAGAAGAAAAATCATCAGCTAGTAAATAATTCAGAGAAAAAAACATTCACATGACAGGAGAAATGGAATTACATATGGGGATCATTAAGCAGAGAGCCACTGGTACCCAGGCAGAACTAGCACCAAGTGATAATGCTAGCCCTGGTTCCAAGTCTTTGCTATTGTAAACAGTGCTGCAATGAAAAATAATAATAATAATAATGCTGGCCCAATGAGGAGACTCCCGGGGAAGGAAGAACTTTGGGAAACTTGGAGTCCCAGAAAGAAGGTAGAGCGGGGACAAAGACCACATAACTTTGTAATAGGCAACTTTCTCAACTTCGTATTAAGCTTGGATGTCACCAAGAACAGTGGGGTCCAGTTCAGTTAATGAGGGTGACCAACTGCCAAGTTTGCCCAAGTCTGTTCCAGTTTAATCCTGAGAGCCTAATGTCCTGAGTAAAATTTCTGTCCTGGGAAAACCAGGACACTTGGTCACTCTGATTAACAAACAAACACTTCCTGAGCATTTGCTACACGCCACATGTATATTGGATGATATCAAGATTAACAGTGCACAGAGCAGGCTCTTATGCAGCCCACAGCCTGGTGGGGGGAAATAATGGATTGTAAGCTCCTAAAACCTGTAGAAGAGTAGGTTGAGATTCCTCTCCTTCACTGCCAAGGGCAAGTTAAAGGAAAATGGTCTGGATATAACTTAGGCCAGGGATGAAGAAAAGCTCTCTTAGCAAAATAAGGCTGTGGTGTGAGTTCATAAGTTCATGTCAATAGGAGATATATTAATTTCTTGTGTCAAATTGAAAAAGGCAGAAGTTATGCTTATTCTGGGGTGTTTTCTTTTGGTGTAATAAAAGAAATGTGAGTTTTCAAGATAGTTATGTTAAAAGGAGAAATGATTTCTCTTGTAAAGCTAAGGACAGTTTGGGGCCAGAAGGAAGGGAAGATGTCCACACAGTATAAAATGCGCTTGATTTTAGATACTGCAGGAAAGAACCAGTTACAACTCAAAAAGAAAAAACCCTGTCGAGTTTCTCCTTGGTCCCCATGCCTGGATAAGCTTCTAGGGCTGCTGTAACAAATTACCACAATCTACATGGCTTAAAATAACAGAAATTTATTCTCTCACACTTCTGGAAGGCAGAAGTCTAAAATCAAGATGTCCACAGAACTGCACTCCCTCTGGAGGCGCCAGGGATATTCTGTTCCTTGCCTTCTCCTGGCTACTGTTGTCACTTGGCATTCTTTGATTTGTAGCTACATCAACTCCAATTTCTGCCCCTATCTTTGCATGACCTTCTTCCCCATGTTTCTTTATGTGTCCTCTTCAGTTTGTCTAATCTCCCTCTGCCTAACTGTTACAAAGACATCTGTCATAAACTCATTGCAAGTTGAGGAGCATACTGTATGCATATCATTGCAAGTTGAGGAGTGTACTGAATGCATATCACTTTCACACTTAAAGGTGAAACATCAAATATAGAGAGATGTCATCCAGATGGCTTACTTGAGGTGCTCCGCATTCCCCTCCACAAGGAAAGATGAAAACAACAAATAGATAATCATATGTCAAATAAAATGTCCAAAGGAGAACACCAGAATTCAGCAAGGAAGTGACAAACCTTTTGAGATAGAAACTCAGGACAGCGACATGAAGAGGGAAGTACAGCAACCCAGCCAGTATCAGCTCGGAGCCAAAAGGGACTCTCCAATGTTGGGGAAAGGTAAGCAGGAAATCTCTAGCAGTCCACATTCCCACTTTACATGCCTGCAATCTTAGTTACCCTTACCCTACCCACCACTTTCACAGGCCTTAAGCCCAGCGTAGGAAGCTGCCTGGAATCCATATGACTGCAGTATTCCAGAAACCAAATTCACACAGAATCACTCCCTACTCCCCAGAACCCAGGCTGCTGCAGCACAGTACAGTTTTGAGAGCAAAGCCACCACCAGAGTGCATCCTGCCCTGAGGATTAATAGTCTTCTGCACTTCTCCATCCCTGGAGCTCCACAGATATACCACCACATTTACCCAGAGAGCTGTAGAGTCAAAAGACCAGCTGAAACTAGCAGTACAGCCATATTTTTGGTAACAGACCCCATGCAGTACCCTACATCCTGGGAAACAGGCAGTCCAGCACAGGTGAGAAAGCTGCCCTCAGGAGAGAGGGAGCTGATGCATGCACTCTCCAGAGCCTGAGAGCCATTGACCCAAGGCCCACTGCCACCAACACTGCTCTCTCCAGCATCAAAGCTGCCAAGTACCCATGTACTCCAGGAGCCCAAGGACTGGCCTGCCGAGGGTCTGCTGCTGGTGGTAACCATGCCATCTTCAACAGGGAAACCCCAAGGGCTCAAGGACTGGCCTGCCCAGTGTTCCTATCCTCACCAAAGCCATAGCAAAGCTTCCACAAACAACCACAGCCTAGGCTGCTGAGGCACTTGAAGACACTGCTGACATTGATTATGGCCAAAGAAATTATATAGAGACTATACTACTTGACCCACCCAGAACCAAAGCCAAAGCACCCTACCCAATCGGTGCTATAGGACACATCTACAGGAAAAGGTCTTTCCCTACAAAAGCTACTCCGTAATATTGGAAGAAGCAAATTTTCCACCAAATGTCAGATATTAACATAGGAACACAGAAAACATGAAAAACAAAGGAATCATGACATCTCTAAAGAAACACAATAATTCTCCCATAACAGACCACAAAGAAAAGGAACTCAGTGAATGCCTAGAAAGGAATTCAAAATAGTGACCTTAAGGAAACTCAGTGAGATACAAGAGAACACAGATAGACAATTCAACAAAATCAGAAAAGCAAGTCATGATCTAAATTTAAAATTCAGTAGAGATAAATATTTAAAAATGAGCCAAATAAAAACCCTAGAAAAACTCTAGAACTGAGGAAATTAATGACTAAAATTAAAAATATAGTTGACAGCTTCAACAGTAGACTGGATCAAACTAAAGACAAAATTTCTGAACTTTAAGACAGGTCTTTTGAAATAACATAATCAGAAAAAATAAAGAATAAAAAGAATGAAGAAAGACTACAGGACATATGGTATGCTATTAAGCAAAAAAAGAAAGAAAGAGAAAGAGAGAGAGAAGGAAAGGAAATGAAAAAGGAAAGGAAAGGAGAGAAAGAAAGAAAAAGAAATTCAGGGGATTTTAAGGAGAAGACATGAGAAAACACATAGAAAACCTACTTAATAAAATAATACCTGAAAATTTTCCAAGTATTGGGAAATATCAGGACACACAGATACAGAAAGCTCAAAAGATTCCTAAATAGATTCAACCCAAAAAGATCCCCTCAAGGCACATTATTGACAAACTGTCAAAAGTTAAGGACAGAGAATTATAAAAACATCTAAAAAGTGATAGAAAAGCATCAAGTCACATACAGGGTAGCCCCCATCAGACTAACAGCAAGTTTCTCAGCAGAAACCTTACAGGTCAAAAAAGAGTAAAATGATGTGTTCAAAGTGCTGGATTTAAAAAAAGAAAGAAAAAAACCTATCATCCAAGAATACTATACCCAACAAAACTATTCTTCATAAATAAAGGAGAAATAAGGTATTTCAGAAAATCAAGCTAAAACTGAAAACTGAAGGAAATGATCACCATTAGTCTTGTCATACAAGAAATATGTAAAAGCTGGGCATGATGGATCATGCCTGTAATCCCAGCACTTTGGGAGACCACGGCAATAGTATTGCCTGACCCCAAGAGTTTGAGGCTGGCCTGGGCAACAAAATGAAATCCCCATCTCTACCACACACACACACACACAAAATTAATGAGCCAGCTGTGATAGTGTGTACCTGTGGTCCCAGCTACTCAGGAGGCTAAAGTAGGAAGATCATTTGAGCCCAGGAGGTTAAGGCTGCAGTGAGCCATGATCATGCCACTGCAATCCAGACTGGTAAAAGAGTGAGACCATGTCTGAAGAAAAGACATGGTAAGAGGGTCGTGCATCTAGAAGTGAAAGAGCAGTTGCTACCATCATGAAAACGTATGACTCCCTGGTGGTTAAGTGGTTAAGATACAAATAAAAACACAAAAAACTATGAAACCCACTGGTGGAACAGATAAACAAATGATAAAGAGAAAGAAATAAAATGATACCACTACAGAAAACCACCACATGGCAGAAATAAACAATAAAAGAGGAAAAAAAGAACAAAGGATATATAAAACAACCAGAAAACAATTAACAAAATGACAAGAATAGGTCCTCACCTATCAATAATAACCTTGAATGTAAATGGTTTTAAATTCCTCAATTAAAAGATATATTCATGGCCACCCTTGTGTCAAGCAAAAAAAAAAAAAAAAAAAGATATACAGTTATACATTGGCTGAATAGATTTTAAAAAAACAAAAGACCCAATTATGTGCTGCCTACAAGAAACTCACTTCACCTGTAAAGACAAAAATAGGCTGAAGGTGAAGGGATGGAAAAAGATATTCCAAGCAACATAAATGAAAAGCCAGCAAAAGAGGCCATATTTATATTAGATAAAATAGACTTTAAGCCTGAAAAAAAAACACATAAAGAAACAAAGAAGGTCATATATAATGATAAAGAGATCAATTCAACAAGAGAATATGACAATTGTAAATATATGCATACCCAATACCAGGGCACCCAGATATATAAAGCAAGTATTATTAGAGCTAAAGGGAGAGAAAAACTCCTATACAACAAGAATTGGAAACTTCAGTGCACCCTGCCAGCATAGGACAGATCATCTGCACAGAATATCAACAAAGAAACATTGAACTTAAACTGCACTATAGACCAACTGGACCTAACAAACATTTACAGAACATTTTATCCAACAGCTGCAGAATACACATTTTTCTCATCAGCATATGAAACGTTCTTTAGGATAGACCATATGTTAAGCTACAAAACAAATCACAACATATTTTTAAAAACTGAAATTATATCTAGTATTTTTTGAGATCACAATGGAATAAATAGAAATCAATAACCAGAGGAACTTTGGAAACTGTATAAATACATGGAAATTAAGCAACATGCTCCTGAACAACCAATGGGTCAATGAAAAAATTAAGAAGGAAATCCAAAAAATGTTTGAAACAAAAATAGGAACACAATATATGAAAATTAGTAAGATACAGCAAAAATAATGCTAGGTTTATAGCAATAAATGCCTGCACCAGAAAAGTAGAAAGATTTCAAATAAGTAACTTAATGCAGAACTAAATAAAACAGAGACAAAAAATACAAAAGGTAAACAAAATGGAAAGTTGATTTTTCAAAAAGATAAACAAAATCAACAAACCATTAGTAGGACTGGCTAAGAAAAAGAGATGTTCCAGATAAATAAAATTTAAAAATGATAAAGGAGACATTACAACTGATGCTACAGAAATATAAAGAAGCACTAAAGACTATGATCAACAAACATTGAAATTGAATCCGGTGAGATTCAAGTCAGGGATACAAGGATGGTTCAACATACACAAATCAATTAATGTGATACATTACATCTACAGAATGAAGGACAAACACCATGTGATCATCTCAATAAATGCAGAAAATGCATTTGATAAAATTCGACATCGCTTCATGATTCAAAGACGCAACAAAGTAGATATAGAAGAAATATACCTCAACACAATAAAGGCTATATATGACAAACCCACAGCAAACATCATTCTAAACGGGAGAAAGTTGCAAGCTTCTCTCTTCTCAGAACTGGAACAATTAAAAAAAAAAAGCCCACTTTCACTACTCTTATTCAACATAGTACTGGAAGTCCTAGCCAGAGACATTAGGCAAGTGAAAGAAATAATGCACACTCAAATTGGAAAAGAGGAAGCCAAATTGTCCCTGTTTGCAGATGATGTGCCCTTGTATGTAGAAAAACCTAAAGACTCCACCAAAAATCTCTTAGAATTTATAAATTCAGTAAATTTCCAGGATACACAATTAATGCAAAAATCAGTTGTGTATCTATACTCCAATAACAGACTATCTTAAAAAAATCAAAAAGCAATTTCATTTTTAGTAGCTACCAAAAAATAATATCTAGAAATAAATTTAAGCAAGAAGGTGAAAGGTCTCAACAATGAAAACTACAAAACACTGATGAAGGAGATTGATAGGATACAAAAAGTGAAGACATCTTATGTTCATGGGTTGCAAGAATTAATGTTGTTACAATGACCACACTATGCAAAGATATCTACAGATTTTATGCAATCTCCATTAAAATACCAATAACATTCTTCACAGTAATTTAAACAACAATTCTAAAATTCATGTGGAACCACAAAAGAGCCCAAATAGCCAAAGCAATCCTATGCAAAAAGAGCAAAGCTAGAGGCATCATACCATTTGACTTCGATATATACTACAAAGCTATACTACAAAAACAACATGGCCCTGGCATAAAACCAGACACATAGACCAACCAAACAAAATAGAGACCCCAGAAGTAAACGCATGTATTTAGAACCAACTGATTTTCAACCAAGGTGCTAAGAACATACACTGGGGAAACAACAGCCTTTTTAATAAATGGTGCTAGGAAAACTAGTAATCCATATGCAAAAGAATGAAATTAAACTGCTGTCTCTTATCATACATAAAAATTAACCCCAAATGGGTTAAAGACATAAATGTAAGACCCAAAACTATAAAACTACTGAAAGAAAACAAAGGATATGCTTTAGTGCATTGTTCTGGGCAAAGATTTTAGGAGTAAGACTCCAAAAGCACAGGAAATGAAAGCAAAAATAGACCAATGTGATTATACCAAAATAAAAAGTTTTTGCACAGCAAAGGAAACAATTAACAGTGAGGAGACAACCTGTAGAATGGGAGATAATATTTGCAATATCCATCCAACAAGGGATTAGTATCCAAGAATATGCAAGGAACTTAAACATCCCAATGACAACAAAACAAATAATACAACTTAAAAATGAGGAAAGGATCTGAATAGACATTTCTCAAAAGAAGACATAAAAATGGCCAAGTATGTGAAAAAATACTCAATATCAGTAATCATCAGAGAAATGCAAATCAAAACTAAAGTGAGATATCATCTAACCCTAGTTAGAATTGTTATTATCAAAAAGATTAAAAATAAGCTGAGTGTGGTGGCTCATGCCTGGAGTCTCAGCTACTTGGGAGGCTGAGGCAGGAGGATTATGTGAGTCCAGGAATCTGAGATCAGCCTGGGCAACATAGTGAGATCTCATCTCAAAAAAAGAGACAAAAAAATAACAAATGCTGCTGAGAATGTAGAGAAAAGGGAATTCTTACACACTGTTGATGGGAATATAAATTAGAACAGCCATTATGGAAAACAGTATGGAGCTTCCTCAAAACTAAAAACAGAGCTTTCATATCATCCAGCAACCCCATTGCTGGATATTATCTAAAGGAAGAGAAACCTGCACTCCCATGTTTATTGCAGTATCAGTCACAATAGCCACAATATAGAATCAATCTACGTGACTATCAACAAATGAATGGACAAAGAAAATGTGGTATATACATACACAATGGAATACTCTTTAGCCATTAAAAAGAATGAGTTTATGTCATTTGCAGCAACCTGGATGGAACCAGAGGTTATTGTGTTAAGTGAGCCAGGCACAGAAAGACAATTATAGCATGATCTCACTTACATGTGGGAGCTAAGAAGGGTTGAGTTCATAGAAGTAGAGAGTAGATCATAGTTATTAGAGGCTGGGAAGTGTAGCGGGATGGGGAAATTGGGAGGGGGTCTAGTCAGATGTTGGTAATGGATACAAAATTACAGCTACATAGGAGGAATAAGCTCTAGTGTTCTATAGCACTGTAAGGTAACTACAGTTTATAATGTATTGTATATTTTCACACAGAGGAGAGGATTTTGAATGTTCTCCGCACACAGAAATGATAAATGTTTCAGGTGACGAATATGCTGATTTTCATAATTTGATAATTAGACATTGTATATGTGTATCAAATCACTCTGTACCCCATAAATATATGTATAATTACTGTCTAACAATTTAAAATAAATATTTATCACTGGATTTAGGACCCACTGAGGTAATCCAAGATGATCTCATCTCAAGCTCCTTTAGTTAGTCATATCTACAAATACCCTTTTTCCAAAAAAGGCCACATTCACAGGTTCTGAGGGTTAGAACTTAGACATATCTTTTGGGAGCTACAATTTAATTCACTACACATCCATTAAAATAATCTGAATCCATTTTCTTCTCTTAGGTGTTGCAAGGAGCAAAGAGAGACCCCTGCTATGCCAAAGAGCCCACCTTCCCTTAGTCCCAGCTGTTTATGAGCAGAAAAGCCATTGACAGCTTTTCTCCACATGTGGTTGTCTTATTTGTATACTGCTCAATCCCTTGGCTAAGGAGTAATTAGGAGGGGATACTAAAATCCAGCTTTCTCTCTACAGGTCAAACCATATGCCTGATCAGCACTGCATCCACTGGGAAAAACAAGCAATTTTTTTCTTCCCACAAAGATGCTGCTCACTTGCTATGCTGTGTGCCCATTCAAAGGGGGTTCCTTTTTCTGATTTGCATAGAGACACTTTATAGACTAGGAGAGACTCTCACATCGACAAGACCTCAACTGTGTTTGCCGGTGGCCAATTAGAGGTGATGGTATAAGGTATTGGCTAAAATTGTTAGGACCATGCAAAATTTGCCAGACACTAAAAGAGATAGAGAAGGGACTGATAAAAAGCAGAGGTGATACAAGGAAGGAAACAAGGAGAACAGCAGGTGATGAGTTAAAGGGAGTTTCTAGAAGCAGGGGGAGGAAGTGCATGTAGAGGTCCACCAGACTTGGACAGCCTTATGTGAGCACACCCCCATACTCACCACCCCCACCACAAGCAGCAAGGCCTTGTCCCTTTTGTGATAGGAAGGAGCAATATAACCTAGGCTGAGACCTGTTCCCCAAACCCACCTAGCTCTGCCCCCTGCTTTATAAGATTTTGAAGTAACTATCAGAACCCCCGTACTAAAAACCTGCTTGAACTTTCAGTGGGAGCTAACATGCCTTTGCTGAACTGTGGTATCTGAGCCACATGGAGAAAGGCAGCTGAATCCTCACTGGGACTAGCTACATCTCCAGCAACAGACACTCACAGGCAATGACTTGCTTAAAGGAAGACCCAATCTCCCTAGTGGACCTGCCAGAAGGCAGGGCAAACATCCATCTTGTAGAAGAGGACAAGGAAAAGCTAGATATGCCCTCCACTGACACGGAAATCCCTTAGGTATGTACAACCCCAAAAGCCCTTCTATATCTACAATTTTGTTGAATCCTTACAACAATATCTCATGTTAAGCCCATTTTACAAACCTGGAAACTGAGTTTCAGAGAGGTGAAGGTCTTGCTCTGATACAGGGCTCTCTACTCATGGTTGCTTTTTGCCATTCAGAGTGGGGATTTTTAGTTTGGGTTTTTCCATGTGAGACACAGTAGGAATCTGAAGGCTAGGTTCTCATCTAGACTCCCTCGTGCTGTGGTCTCAGGCGTTTGCCCCAAAGTGGTGTTTCTTCTGTAAATAAAAAAGAATAATAATTATCTTCCCCATGATGTCACTGTGGAACAGCCAATAAAAAGTATTAAAAGCAATTGCCAACAATTGAAGTCAAACACCTAATAGGAGAGTAAATGTCTGTGTTCTACTAGCTTCCATGGGAATTTAGATACAATTTTTTTAAAAGACCAATCCCTGGATATCTATGCAAGTTAGAGGCAGTCATTAGTAAGATGGAAAGAAAAGTGGTTTTATTTTCTTGGTGCTTTTATTAATAAGAAAAAGAGTAGATGTGTATTGTCTCTCCAAAAAATGAGATTTTTCAGGAGCATATGGCAAATTAATCATTAAGACTCTCTTATGGCTCAGACCCACTTAATATGTTCTCTGTGGTGTGTGTACAACAAACCTGCAAAATTATATTACAGTGACTATTAAATGATTCATCAGGGTCACTTCCCCAGTAGATTTAGAATCTGGTGCTTATTCATGCTTCTCCCTCGGTAAGCTTTAGTATCTCAATTGTGTTTGCCAGTGGCTAATTAGAGGTGATGGTACAAGCTAATTGCTAAAATTTTTCAAAACCATCAAAGTATTTATTTTGAGAGCAGGGGAAAATTACAGTTCCATCTTTGCCAGCAGAAGGGATGCATTGTGATTTTAACAAATGGTGTATCTGCTGGTCCTTAAGAGTTCAGTAGCAGTTTAATATGCAAAGTGATTGGCTGACAGTGTGAACCTGGAGCTGAGATGCTATTATTGCTCCCAGTACCCAGGAGTACTCAGGCTACAGCTGGGCTCAAGCTTCATGGCTTTAAATTCCCATAGCCTGGATTTGTTCTATGAAGACTTTTTTTCCCCCTTTTGTAGCTCTTAACCACAGCAAGATTGGGAAAACCATGGGGGTGACAAATTGAATCAGGCTCACAAGGGATGTCAGGGGAGACCAGAGCAGATAAGCTCCCAGTGATAAGAAAAAGTGCAGTATGATAGGCAAAGAGCAGACTTCAAAGAGCAGAGGAAAACTGTTTGCCAGTAGGGCACAAAGACATGAATCCAGGAGAAGCAATGCTTAGTAACTCAGGCTGGCAGCCCTGAGAAGTCTGACAACCAATAGCCAAGTCACAAACTCCAGAATGAGGTCGGGGAAGAGACTGGCCCCTAGGGAGAAAGAGGGCAAATGCCAGAGAAAGAAGAATCAAGGCTGGGTCTCAAACACAAAGGCTAGAGGCAAGAAGGATAAGGCTGAGTCCCCGAGAACAGGGGTTAGATAACTCACTTTTGATCCCAGGAGTGATGTTGGTTCTCTCAGAAGTCAATTATTGGCCCCAGCTCATCAGACAGCTATAACACTCTCACCTTCATGATACTTTGAGGTCAAGCAGCACCCAACACATCCAGCATTCATTTCCATTTCCTGCATGCCTTCTGTTGTTGTTGGGCGGTGGAGCTGGGGGGGGGGGGCGGCAGAGGGTCGGGGGGTGGTGGTTAGAGGGAGATGGAAAGGGGAATTGCAATTCCTTGGCTCACCTGTAGCTAGAGTTTGCCATGCAAATTAAATGCACTCATGCCAGATCTGAATTTTGGAAGTGGAGACCATTTCCCTGTTTTTTGTTTTTTGGTTTTTTTTTAACCATTTATCCAGGTAAGAAAAACCATGAGGATATAGGGCTGTGGCAGCCATGAGAATGTACCTCTCACTTCTGCACTGTGAGGACTGGGGTTGACAACAGTCCTGCTACTGCACTCTGAAATCCATGCTCACATTTACCCCATCACAGCCATGCTTCTCACAGACTGATTCCAGGCGGTGACTGCATGGCAGAGAGACATAAGCTCCTTGGATGGGTGACTTTGGCTCAAGGATTCTCCATATGCTTTGCTGAACATTTCTAAGGTCTTCTCTCTTGCAGATGGGATTCTCTGGCATCAGTAGAAAGAATCTGACAGAACATTGTCTTTTGCAGTCTGATACTTGCCACTGTGAACTTCTTGAGGGAAGGTGTAGTGGCTGCCTCATTTTGTGCCTTACAAACTCTGTGAAAAAGACAAAAAGGTAGACTCTAACGTCTATTTTATTCATTTATTGTTTGGTTTTGAATTAATAGTGATAATGATAGCCATCATTAGCTGAATACCTAATCTATTTGCCAAACATTTTACATTATGCCCTACTAAATGTATTAGCTCATTTTATTCAATTCTCACAACAAACCGGTCTTATTATTAGCCCCATTTTGCAAATTAGGACATTGAAGCTTAAAGAGTTCATGCAATTTTTCCCAAAGTCACATGGCTAGTAAAAGAGAGGCTCTCTTGTCTGATTTTCATACAATCACATCACATGCCAGGTGCCAAGCTAGGACCTACCTAGAATTCACTTCACATATTCCTTACTATAAAGGTAACACCAGCACCAGAAGTGCAGCAGGGGCAGGCTCAGCTTAGATAGATCTGAGTAAGAAACTTCATTGTTGGGCTCCTTTGCAATGTTGTCATATCTACAATAATAAAGATTGCCAGATAAAATACAGGACACCCAATTAAATTTGAATTTCAGATAAATAATGAATAATCTGTTAGTGTAAGTATGCCTTCAGCAGTATTTGGGACATACTGATTTACTTGGGTATCTTGTATATTCATTTGCTAAATTTAGCAACCCTAAAAATAATTAAGAAGCTGCTCCCAGAGATCAGAGGGTATGCTGTTCAAAGCCATAATGCAAAAAGCCAAGCACTCTTAGAAGAAAGATATTAATAATAATAACAACAACTGCTAATTTATTGAGAACCTTTTTCTGTGCTAGGCACTGTTGTAAGGTCTTTTACATAATAACCCACTCTAACCTTACAACAAGCCAGTGGGATAGGCATTCCTGTTCTTCCTGTCTTGCACACAACTGAGACAGAGAAACTTGCCCAAGGACAGCCAGCCAGCAAGCAGCAGGGTTGGGATTCAAACCATGACTGTCATTCCTAGATACTACATGTTTAACCAGTAACCCCATAAAGAGCAAGGCTCAATTTGCCAAATTATAAAGGGAATATTCAACTCAGGTTTACACAAATTCTATAGATTTTCTCTGCATTTGTTCTTTCTCATTTACCAAAAATCTAGAACCCATTTTTGTATCATACCCTGGTAGGGCAGTGATCTAGCCAGACACTATATTTTCAAAATACAATTTTCCTATTTAAAAATTATTGTATATTAAGGTTTTGTAAATTTTGAAAAACAGAAAAGTATAGAAAGTATAAAGAAACTTAAAATTACCTTTATTTCCATTGTTAACATTCTGTATAGCCTTTCAGTCTTTCTATGAACACATATTATTTTCTTTTTCAGACAAAATATGAATCATACTATATACCCTGTTTTGTGGCTTCCATTAACAATACACTGTGAACATCTTTCCTTTCTATAAATAGTCTTTGAGGATGCTATGAACTGAATTGCATCCCCCATGAATTTCATATGCTGAATCTCTAACGTACAATGTGACTGTATTAGGAGAAAGGAAGTAATTAAAGTTAAATGAGTTCATAAGGGTGGGGCCCTGGTTCCAAAGAATTCACGTCTTTATAAGAAAAGACACCAGACAGCTCACTCACTTTTTCTGCCATGTGAGAGTATAGCAAGAAGATGGCCATCTGCAACTCAGGAGTAGAGCTCTCACTAGATGTCAACCTTGCCATACCTTGATCTGGGACTTCCAGCCTCCAGAACTAAGAGAAGACAAATCTCTGTTGTTTAAGTCACACCGTCTGTGGTACTTTATTATGTAAGCCTAAGTAGACTAGTTGTTTTTTTTTAGGACTATAATATTCCATGGATGGATATACCAAAATTTATTCAACAGTTTCCCTTGATAGGGTTTGATCTGTGTCCCTACCCAAATCTCGTATTGAATTGTAATCCCCAATGTTGGAGGTGGGGCCTGGTGGAAGGTGATTGGACCATGGACGTGGTTTCTCATTAATCGTTTAGCACCTTCCCCTTGGTGCTGTTCTCATGATAATGACTTCCTGTAAGATCTGGTTGTTTAAAACTATGTAGCACTTCCCTCTGCTTTCTCTTCCTCCTGTTCCAGGCATGTGAAGTGACAGCTCCTTCTTCATCTTCTGCCATGAGTGTAAGTTTCCTAAGGCCTCCCTAGATGCCAAGTAGATGCCAGCATCATGCTTCCCGTATGGCCTACAGAACTGTGAGCCAATTAAACCTCTTTTCTTTATAAATTACCCAGTCTTAGGTATTTCTTTATAGCAGTGTGCAAACATCCCCACTGCTAATTCTGTAAATTACATTCAAATTTGCACTTTCATAAGTAACACCTAGAAGTAACCTTTCCTAGCCCTACCTTAAGATAGATTTTTAGAGACAGAGTTGCGGGTAGAGTGACCGACTGTCTCAGTTTGCATTGAACTATCCTGGTTCTTGCACTGAAAGCCGCATGTCTTGGAAAATTCCCCAGTTTGGGCAAACCAGGACAGCTAGCCACTGTGTTTACAAGTAAAAGACAATGCACTTTCTATGGCTTTGTTACACATATTGCTGGATCACTCTCAAAATGGGTGCTAATTTCCATACCCACCATGCAAGACGTTTCTCTTCAGAGGTATAGTACCTTATCTATAATTTACCTGAACATACTTTAGCATACATAGTGAGATATAGGAGGTGTAAATTAAAAGTAATCTATACGTTAGAATGAGTTAATTAATATGTGAAGTACCCTAATCAGGAATCCACATTCTAGAGGTGGCTGGTTAGCATTTGAAAGACCCTAATCAGGAGCCCCTACTCCAACTCCAGCGCCTGCCACAAGCACTCAGACAAGTGCTTGCTTTAAATACCATTATGTGAAGCTGCATATTGAGCTTGTTAATTAGCATAAGGGATATTAGAAATAATGTTTCATTGGTGAAATATGAGCTATTCAAAAAACATTCTACCTTGCATCAACAGAAGATTTCAAAAAATCTGTTATCAAAAACCAGCAGCCAAACACTTTTGGGGTAACACTTTAGGTATGGAACTTTGATCCCATCACTCCTACATTTGTCAGGGGATTTAAAAGGTTTAGAAATGGGAAGGTATAATTTGGGGGTTACCACGATGACTAGAGGGGTGGCAAGAGGATGGTAGCAGAATTCAGTGCCTGGGTACAGAGTAAATGTCCTACAATGCCCATGCCCAGACCACCCAAAATGCCATGGATACTGGAAGAGCTTCTAGCTAATGTTCAGAACCTTGTGGCATTTTTGCCTCAAAATTATCCTTCCACGTTGGAGAACCCCAAGAACAGAAGTTCCACACTTTAGTGGTTTTAGAAGACAGAACAACTGGTCTTTGTATATTTTTATTGTTTTATTGTATTGGGGCCTTTTGTTTATTTATTTATTTATTTATTTTTTGTTACATGTGGCTGGGAGTTCAAAGATCTGAGAACCAGGCACTCCAGTATCAAGGGCAGGAGAAGACAGATGTCCTAACTCAAGAAGAGAGAGTGAGAAATTGCCCTTACTCTGCTTTTTTGTTATATTTGTGCCCCTAAGTGACTAGATGATTCCCACCCACATTAATGAAGATGATCTTCTTTCTTCTACGTATTAAAACGCTAATTTCTTCTGGAAACACCCTCACAGACACACCCCAAAATAATGTTTTCCCAGTTATCTGGCCATCCCTTAGTCCAATCAAGTTGACACGTGAAATTAAACATCATGTCATCCAACAAGGAGACCCACTGAGGACTTGTGCAGGCTGAGACAGGGTGAAAGGAGCAGACTTAGGTTCATGACTTTAAAAAAGGTCTCAGATGAGATGTAAACTGGGATTGGGAAGTTCAGGAAAAGAAAGGGAGTCAGCACTGGGAGATTGCCAGATAACCCTGCCAACCCTTGGGGAGGAAGAAGCACCTCAGGTCACACGGGTGGAAGGGCTATGGGAGCTCCTCCTTCATATACTCTTACATCCCAGCTGCCTGCAGCCATCCATGCATCACCTGTCACAATGATCCTTCATCCTGGTTGCATATCAGAATCACTTGGAAATGTTTAAGATATAAGTGCTCAGGCATAGATTCTGATTTAATTGATCTGGGATTGGTCTAAGCATCTTTTTTTTTTAATGTTCCCCAGGTAATTCTAATGGACTGCCATGTGCTAAGATAACCACAATTGTTTTTAGACCACCTCAGCATGGGTTATATGGTGTTATTACATTTTAAGATTAAGTTAGTGGTTCTTGGCCTGGGCTGTATGCTTTAGTCACCTGGAAAGCTTTAAAAAATACCAATGCCTGGGTTCCACCTTCAGAGATTCTGATGTACTTGGTTTGCAGGTGCATCAGTGATTCTAAAAGGTCTTCTAGTGACTCCAGTAGAAATCAAGAATGAGGCCCTTTGGATCAAGTTCTAGCTCAGAAACTACAGTATATTTAAGTATGCAAAGTTTGGGGGGTCAGGTGAATTCTAATCTAGACACTCATTCTTCAAGAGAGAGCTATTATACATTCTTCTATTATCCTACCTCAATCAAAAACAAACACTTTGCAAATTAGCATATTGGACATTAAACATGGGTTTTTATTAAGTTGCATGATGAATATGATGAACAGGCTATCCACTGGTGAAATTGCAGTTAGATTATATATATGTATTGACTAACAATATCTGAGAGACACTTTCTACCTTTGCATAAATAGTGTATGGAAATTCAGTGAGGCCCATATTCTTTAATCTCAGGGATATTATTTTAGAAATATTATGTTGGAACTATATTAGCGATATATTGCCATAAGTGAAATCTCTAAGTGGTTCCATGTTCAGCTGTGAATTCTCAAAGGTGTTGGTTGCCTAACGCCATCTCTCAGGGTGACAGGAACTTTGGCCTTCACCACTGTGTTAGTCCATTCTCACACTGCTACAAAGAAATACCTGGTTGAGCACAGTGGCTCATGCCTGTAATCCCAACACTTTGGGAGGCCAAGGTTGGTGGACCACTTGAGGCCAGGTGTTACAGATGCTGTCTCTGTTAAAAAATAAATAAATAGAGAGAGATCCAAGATGGCCGATTAACAACAGCTCAGGATTGTAGCTCCCAGTGAAAGCGCAGAGAGTGAGTGGACGCCGCACTTTCAGACGAATTTTTGTTGCCCACAGACTAGGAGATTCCCGGCGGAGGAGCCACA